>ML405029.1:0-16314 GCA_005239525.1 Nicotiana knightiana
CCTTAGGTTTACAAAAAGTTTTGTAAATGCTGTTTTGGCTCCGTGATTTAGTGAAGTGTTGGGGAAAATCCTACTAAGTAGTGGGTTGTGTTTTTTTTTTACCTTTTGAGCCGAGTGTTTTCCACATAAAAATACTTGTATTCTTTACTTTCCGTATTTATTATTTCCGCAACAGTAGTATAAGAAACACTTAGAAGAACCAGGTCCTTCTATAATTAGTGCACGAGAAAATTGGACACCACACAAATCACCCCCTCTTGTGTGTCATTGGCGTACAAAATATCAATTGGTATCAGAGCAGGTTATCCTTGAAGAGGCTAACACCTTAGGAGAAGATAAATATGAGTGCACCACCTGGAAGCTTGGAAGAGCAATCCACTACTAGGCCAACACTCTTCAACGACCAGTACTACTCTTGGTGGAAAAACAGGATGAGAGATAACATTATAGGAGATGACTATGAGCTATGGGACTTGAAGAAATGGGAGAAGAATGTTAAATCCAAGAAATGCCTTGTTTGTGGACTTGGTGTATATGAGTATAGCAGGATCCAAAGTTGTACCACTGCTAAGGTAATTTGAGGCAATCTGCAAGTGGCTCAGGAAGGAACACCTCAAGTGAAGAGGTCCAGAGGAACTCTACTTTATTCCAATATGAGAACTTTACTATTATGGAAGGAGAAACCATTCAAGAGATGTACAAAAGGTTCACTAAATTGACAAATGAACTAAAGTCTCTTGGAAGGATTATTCCTGAAGAAGATAGAGTCGAGAAGATTTTGAAAAGGATTCTGCATGTTACATTGGAGAGAAAAATCACTGCTATTTAGGAATCAAATAACATTTCCACCCTCCCATTGCATGAATTAATTGGAAATCTTACTTCCTATGAACTTAGGAGACGAACAATGAAAATGGATGTACATAAGAAGGAAAGGATCCTGGAACTTAGAATCACTTAGGGTTCTGATCTAGAAGATGATAAAATGGATATGATCACCAAGGACTTCAAGAAGTATATGAGGAGATGAAAGATTCCTTCAAGAAGTGGAAGCTATAGTAAGTCAAAAGTTCCTGAAAATCAAATAATGATGGCTCCTACAACTATGGGAAGACTGATCACCACATCAAGAAATGTCATAAATGGGAAATTGAATGGAAGAAGGAAAGAGCTGAACGAAATAACAAGAAGAAGGAACATGTTCAACCTAAGAAAAGCAAAGGATAAACCAAGGCTATGGTCGCTACTCGGGGAGAAAGGTCGGGTGAAATCTTAGATGATGATAATGGGGATGAACAAGCACTTATGGCCAATTTAATGAAAAAACTGAGGTAACTGTAGTTCATCTCAAGGACAAGATTATATTGTTGTCTAAAGAAAGGTTATCTGTCACAATCCAAAACAAACCTGGTCGTGATGGCGCCTATCATGGAACTAGGACAGCCGACACATTCCCAATAAATTTCGATATTTCAATTAAAAGCCAAATATTAATCGTTTCTTACTGAAATCCCGTAAAAGAAATAAATTCAAACTCCAAAAAAGAAATACGAAAAATACAAGCCCGACCTCGGGTGTCACTAAGTCATGAGCCATAGTACAACGATGCCAAAATACATCAAGACAACATTTGTTTGGGAAATAACTAACAAAAATACACAAAGAAAGATAGGGAAGGAGAAAGGCGGGTCTGTGATCGCCAAAAAGCTACCTCGCCCTCTCTGAAGATCAACCGCAACAAACGATCAACTGTAACTATCGTGACCTGGGATACCTGGATCTGCACACAAGGTGTAGGGGGTAACGTGAGTACACCAACTCAGTAAGTAACAAGCCCAAACTGTGGGTTGAGAGGTAATGACAGACTAAACCTCAACATTTATAATAGAATCAGTGTACAGAAATTTAGGCATACTTTCAGTTAACTATACAGCTCAAAGTGATAAGATAAGTGTCGTTTCGAACGGTTTAACATATATATAACTCAACATATTCTACATGTCAATGCATCAACAAGATGAAATGCACAATGTGCTCCCGCTCTCAAATAATCGTCCACTCAGTACTGTATATGGCTCGCATGGCCCAGGGAAGATCCATCCCAGAATATATACACATCAGACAGAAGTCACTCAGTACTAAGGAAGGCCGATCCATCCCTATGGAGAAGATACATCTACAGATGATGATACACCTTACAACCACTTGATACTGTATATGGATCAACGGCCTAGGGAAGATCCATCCCAGAATACGTATACACAGCACTGACATTAGTCGCTCAGTACAAAGGAAACATGACAATCAAGCCTCATGGAGAAGATCCATCTCCAAATATAAACACTTCAGACAAGATACATGTCCAGGGAAGATCCATCCCTCAAATATAAACACTTCGGACAAGATCCATGTCCAGGTAAGATCCATCACTCAAATATCACTGAGCTCATTGGGGGTGTGTAACAGACTCTGGAGGGGCTCCTACACTCCAAGCACTAACATAAGCCAGATCCAGGCATAATCAATATAACATGCTGCGGCATGCAGCCCGATCCCATATCTGTCACTCAATATCAGGCTCTCGGCCTCAGTCAGTCATCACTCTCCAGTCTCGCTCACATGGGCTCACAATGCATGAACAAGCCCGAGTCAATGGTATAATGTGAAAAACAACAATTACCGAGACTGAGACATGGTATGATATGCAATGAAAAGACAGAGTATATAATACAGATGAAACACATGAGATAACAACAATAAACTACCACTCGGGTCTCAACAAAATCGTCGTGAAGCCTTAACATGATATCTAGAATGATTTCTAGCATGTTTGCATTAAGAAGACCGCTCGGGTCTCAACAGTATTGGCGTCAAGCCTTAACATAATATCTAGCATGATATCTAGCATGTTCACGTCAGTCACATTGACAGAAGCACAAATCTCAACAAGAGAGAAACAATAAACGGTGCCATGGGATCAACCAGGTAACAAGTCTCATGGTGAACGCTTGCAAGCCCGTCACTTGTCATGTGCGTCACCCAATTCTAATCACATAACACGTAGTTCGGGGTTTTGAACCCTCAGAACCATGTTTGGGAGCGTTACTTACCTCAAACCGGACAAAAATCTACTCCGTGATGCCCTTGCCACTTGAGTCGGCTACAAATCGCGCCGAATGTAACCAAAATAAGTATTATATCATTAATATATGCTAAAGGAACGAAGCCCACATATAAATTATCAAATTATATCACAAATCCCGAAATTGGCCAAACCTGACCTCCTAGCCCACATCTCGGAATCTGACATACAAGATTTATCAAAATCCGACTCCATTTGACCCCTCAAATTCTCAATCAAAGATCTCCAAAACTCAATACCTAACCCTTTCAACTGTACTCCAAATTCCGACTAATTTCATGATTAAATAGTAGGAAAATCATCGCAAACACAAGAAATGAATCCGAAGTAACTTACCCAGCTGATAACCTTCGATTCCTCTTGAAAATCACTGCCCAAAGCTCCAAACTCGTCCAAAAATGGTGAAGAATGGGTGAAAATCCGTGAAGGGGACCTTATATAATATCTTCCCAGCTAAACTGCATCTGTGGTCCCTTCTTCGCACATGCAACCACCGCATCTACAGAAATAAATCGCATCTGCGAAAATTACTTACCCTGCTCACTTCGCATTTGCAGTTACCACTTCGCACCTGCGGGCTCGCAGGTGCGCTCATTCGCTCGCTTCTGCGGAAAATGCCCTAGTCCTCCAACTCCGCACCGCGACCTCCATACCGCACCTAGGACCTCCGCATCTGCAATCTCCCTTCCGCAGGTGCGAAAATCTAGAACCAGCAGCACCAGCTGAAATCTCTCAAGTCCAAACATTCCGGTGACCATCCGAAATCATCCCGAGCTCCTCGGGGCCTCAACCAAATATACCAACACGTCATATATCATCACCCTAACTTAATTCAACCCTCGGAACACTCAAAACAACATCAAGACACCAAATTAACCCGAAATTCAAGCCTAATGATGTCTAAACTTTCAAAATTCGTCAACGATGCCGAAACCTACCAAACCACGTCCGAATGACCTAAACTTTTGTACACACATCATAAACGACACTACGAACCTATTCCAACTTCCGGATTTCCATTCCGGCCCTAATAGCTAATTTTCCAGTGCAGACCGGAAATCGCCAAAAATCCAGTTTCACCAATTCAAGCCTAATTCTACCACGGACCTCCGAATAACATTTTGAACACGCTCCTAAGTCCCGAATCACGTAACGAAGCTTTTCGAACCATAAAAACACAATCCCGAGATCATTTACCTATAAGTCATTTTTCCGGTTAAGTTTTCCAACTAATTAACCAACTTAAGAGACTGAGTGTCTCATTTCTCTCCAAAATCACTCTGAACCCGAGCCAACCGACCCGACACAACATAATAGAGCTGAACAACGAATAATGAAACAAGAATGGGGGAAACAGGGCTATAACTCTCGGAATGACCGATCAGGTCATTATATTATCTGAGTTACTTCTAGAACTAATTGATGAATCTGAGGATTTAAACAATGAAATGGAACGTGTTTCTAAACAATGTGTAATTTTGAAACCTATGTGCAAGAACCTGGAACTTAGGGTTAGTGAAACTGTAAGTGAAAATACTGCTTTGAAGAACCAGGTTCATGCACTTGATTCAAATGTCCTAGAACTTAGATTTAAAAATCTAAAACTAAAATTAGGAACAGGTAAAAAGACAGATGATCACACACAAATCACTCTAGAAGAAAATGTAGGAAAAATGAAAGATGAGTAGTATAAAAAGGATGAGCAGGTAAGAATCCTAAAGGAGGATCTAAGAAAGGTAAATCATGAGATAAAGAACTTGTAAATGGAACAAGTCCTCCGATGCACTTTCATGGCTACAAGAACACTATAATAGCAACAGAAGAGGACTTGGCTTTGGGAACCTGTCACCTAAATGGGATTCCAAAAGCAAGTACCTCACACTTCTTGAGAACATGATTTGCACACATTGTGGTAAAACATGTCACTACAAAAGTGAATGCACTGCAAAAGAAAAAGCAAGTCAAAAGAACAAAGAATTTGTTCAAGGTAAGAATAGGTTACCAAGTAGGGCTAAAAAGAATTTAATTCATCCTTTATCCTATAGAAAGGGACCCAAACTAGTTTGGGTTCCTAAGACTAACCCCTGATTTCCTTTTGCAGGTCCAAGTGAAGGGAAGAAACCAAATATGGTACATGGATATGGGATACTCAAAGCACATGACAGGAAACAAGAACCAGTTCCTTTCACTTGAGGACCTTAAAGGATGTAACGTCTCATTTGGAAATGGGAAGAAAGGTGAGATCATTGGGGTTGGAAAGGTAGGTAAGACTGATTCTCACTCTATTGGGAACATCTACTTGATAGACGGATTGAAGTACAGTCTAATAAGTGTATCACAATTGTGTGATAATGATAACACGATAACATTCACCTCTACCAAATGCTTTGTGATTAATCTTACCACTGGCAAGATTGTTTTGCAGGGAAAAACAGTGAACAACATATATGTTGTAGACCTATCCACACTTTCAGAAAATGAACTAACTTGCTTAAGTGTGTTGGATAGTGATCCCCTCCTTTGGCACAAGAGACTTGGACATGCCAGTCTAAGTCAACTCAACAAACTATTCTTCAAGGACTTGGTGATAGGACTGCATAAGATTAAGTTCAAGGAAGATAAAGTTTCTGAGGCTTGTGCATGGGGGAAGCAGGTAAGATCCTCTTTTAAAATCAAGAAATTGATAAGCACCACTATGACGATGGAACTGGTCCATGTGGATCTTTTGGACCAATGAGAACATTAAGCAGATGTGGTAAGAGATATAAGATGGAACTTGTTGATGATTGCTCTAGGTTTACTTGTACATTATCTTTAATATCTAAAGATGAAGCATTTGACATGTTCACTTTGTTTGTTAGAAAGACTAAAAAACAACTAGGTAATCAACTTGCATCAATTAGGTCTGATCATGGTACTGAATTTGAGAATGCTAAATTTGTTGAATTTTGTGATGAACATGGCATAGATAATAACTTTTCTGCTCCTAGGACTCCACAACAGAATGGAATAGTTGAGAGAAAGAATAGGACACTTGAAGATATGGCTAGAACTATACTTCTTGATAATAAACTGCCCCATAGTTTCTGGGTAGAAGCTGTGAACACTGCATGCTACATAATAAATAGGTGCATGACTAGACTTCTTGTAGAGAGACTCTCTATGAGTTACTTAAAGGGAGAAAGCCAAACATATCCCATCTTAGGGAATTTTGATGCAAGTGCTTTGTGCACAATAATGGTAAAGACTCCCTAGGTATGTTTGATCCCATAAGTGATGAGGGAGTATTCTTGGGATACTCTTCACATAGAAAAGCTTATAAGATTTATAACAAAAGAACTATGTGTGTAGAAGAAAGTGTAAATGTGATTTTTGATGAAACTAACATTCTTTCTGAGAGGTTAAAACATGATGATGAAACAATTGGGCTGGCAAGAAACTCAAATGAAACCACATCCCAGACTGAAGCTGGACTAGAGAAAGGAACAGGTGATGGAACATGTCCTTCCACCCAGAGCAACATGATAGGGAAACAGAACGAAGAGGAAGTATTCCTCAAACCTTAAGGGAAACTGTTCCTTAGCAACAAAATATTGAAGGAACATCTAGAGAAAACCAGCCGGTTGTGAAACCCTACCAGTATCAAAGTTCCCATCCCACTGAGAAAATAATTACTAATCCAACCTCTGGAATCAAAAACAGATCTTCATTGAAGAATATTTGTGCTTTTGATGCTTTTTATCTCTTATTGAACCTATGTTGTTGAGGCTTTGCAGGATGTAGACTGGGTGAATGCAATGCAATATGAACTCAACAAATTTGAGAGAAGTAAAGTTTGGCATCTAGTACCAAGGCCAAAGGACAGATCAATAATTAGCACAAAATGGGTCTTCAGAAACAAACTTGATGATGATGGAACAATTACAACAAAGAAGGCAAGATTTGTGGTTCAAGGATATAGTCAAGAGGAGGGCATAGACTATGATGAAACCTTTGCTCCAATTACAAGATTGGATGCAATTAGACTCCTCATAGCTTTTGTTGCTTACATGGAATTCACTCTCCATCAAATGGATGTGAAGAGTTCCTTCCTCAATAGATATCTAAAGGAAAATGTGTTTTTCAAGAAACCTCTAGGCTTCGAAATCAAGGAATATCCTGATCATGTGTACAAACTTTATATGACACTTTATGAACTCAAGCAGGCTCCAAGAGCATAGTATGAAAGATTATCAAAATTTCTACTTGAGCATGGCTACAACATAGGTAAAATTGATAATACTTTATTCTTGAACGAAAAAGGTAAATATCTCTTATTAGTTCAAATATATGTTGATGATATAATCTTTGGAGTAATTGTTGATAAGTTAAGTAAAGAATTTGCTAAACTAATGGGGGTGAATTTGAAATGAGCATGATGGGTGAGCTTAATTTTTTTTAGGCTTACAAATTAAATAAAATTCAAATGGAACTATGAGCCACCATCAGAAGAATGTAAAAGAGTTGCTTAAAAGGTTTAAAATGAAAAATTCCAAAGAAATCCACAAAGTTGGATGTAGATGAACCTGGTCCATCTGTTGATCAGAAGTTGTATAGGGGAATGATTGGCTATTTGTTGTATCTCAATGCTAGAAGATCTGAGATTGTTTTTAGAGTATGCTTTTGTACTAGATTTTAGGCAAATCCAAAGGAGTTTCACTTGACTTCTGTCAAGAGGATATTTATATACCTAAAATATCATGACCCATTTTCTGAACAAGCCTTGACTGGCACCTGATCACTAAACATGACTGAGCGAACTATCCGCTCTTATCAAATCTGTTGTAACTTCAAACTTTATATTCAACAAGGCAATACATTAATCGAATACTTTCATTAATTTAAATATCTAAAATAAACTAACTCTAGAACTTTATTCGTAGTAACTACTGATAAATTGCAAAGTTTTTATCACAAATATCTGAATCACCACCGCTTGTGTCTATGAAGCCTCTATTGATAAATTGAAGCACTACTCATGATGTGAGAATTCCTAGCCAGTTCTCCAAATAAACAAAGAAATAATTAAATAATAACGACTCAAAGTAGTACTCCACAAACAAAAGCGGAGCTCACCAATAGCACTGGAAGTGAGGGAAGTCTTAATCCGTAGCCGGCTCGCCTACAAAACTGGTGCCTACATTATACCGTAGACCAATGCAGGTTCCCAAAGTAGAATATCGGTACCATCCATTGTACTCATTGAGTCTCAACACAGAGGGATGAACTTTAATAAAATATATATTACAAGAAAGGATTCTAAATGCATAAAAAAACATAAAGTTTCTAAAAACCATTCTAAAATAATTGCATAATAGCAGTTTCTAAATATTATAAAAGAAATTCTTTTATTTTTCTTTCTTTAAAAAAAAGACATCGCTTTATACTTCACGAGTTCTAGCTATCATGACTTATTTCTGTATTAGTCACCGTGTGATTGACACGGGTTCGATCCCAACCTGATCGAACAGGCTCAATCCACGAGGTGCCAATCGCTTCATGGTTATCAGTGCTCATCTATCATACCTTAGCCTGGCTAAGTAAATTCTCAGCAACGAGACCCTCCAGTCCTGTGCTCCCTACTTTGGCATACGTAGTTTTAGGAAGTTAACGCCTTAATCAAGACTCTCGGCTAGGACGATGACCCCTTTTAAGAATAGAGGATACTCTTAAAAAAAATTTCTTTCTAAAACTTCTTCTTGTGACTTTTCAAGTCTAAATAACTTCTTGCTTCTTTATGATATATGAAAATGGCATATAAGAATGACATAAAAATCTGAAAATTTATGCACATAAATCATCTAAACTTTAGCTAGAAAAATTCTAAATTGATAGGTACTCACTCGCTCCAATTAAGTACATATTAACTCTTCTAAGCAATACATCAAACACCTTTTATGCGTGCTTTTGTGAGTTAAACCACTTTAGTAAAGAGTCATATCAACTCGCCTCAAAACTCCTCGAGCCAAGACGTGGGCCTTAGTCCAAATTATACCCGTTAAAAAACCGATTCTCAAACAACCAGTGCATTTTAATCAATTTTAAAGTTTCACACTTAAACATGAAATTTTCTGTTAATACAAAGAAATAAGGGAATTAGATATCAAATTTTTATATTGCAGGAATTGAGAATAAGAAATTTATATACCTGCTTTCAAGAACTAGTTATTTGTAAAGAAGCCTAGAATTTTATTGTCTGCGTGAATAGTTCCTGGGACTTGCTGTGTAAAGAAGTATATGTTTATTATCCTTAAAAGTCCTTCGTTGATCTGCTTCATATAACAAGGCTTTAAGCCTTTTTACTTAGAGCAGCCCACTTTCTGGGCTTTAGGTGTAATCCTTTTTTTTTTACTAACTTCTATTTAATGATACTCACTTATAATGACTAATAATATTAACTTTATTAATATTCCCTATTTTTATATCCAATTTTTTATAAATAGGGAAGTAACTCAAAAGTCAATCATAATGGTTTAAATCCATAATAGAAGTATAACTTTTATACACTCAAGGCAAGATTTAAAAAAATAAAATAAATTCTACATTTAGCATGTCTATAAACTTTTATAGATTTGAGGAGTGTTACATTCTTCCCTCCTTAAAAATATTTGTCCTCGAATATTATTAGGGCCTTATTCTTAAGTTAAAAATCATTCCTTAAGTCCTTGAACTTCGTAAGTTTTCTTAGCACTACTCACTTTCCCAAGGGACTCAAAATTTTGGCTAGCTCCCTAAATTTTTAAAAATTTCGGTAAAATCTCCCCTGTAAATTGGACTATCCAAAAAAAATCCCTGTCACTAATATCACGACTACACCAACAACAATCATATATACCATAACATGCCATTCATATACACCATACACAGCTCATAAACAAATTACTCACAATCCGACAAGGAGGTACCACAATAACCATCCAATATCTAAAGCACAACACTTCAGCAAAAAGTAAATAACTTTAATGAATTAAATGTACTCTAGCATGGTACTAAATTATTTATTGACCAAATATTCTCTGAGAGAAACTAAATTATTTCAACAACTAAGTATAATCTAGCAAGGACATAAACACATGCTAACTTGTATTTTATAAATAAAATATAAATGTCAAGTCAAACCTATGTTCACATACCTTGTTCCTCAAATAAATAAGGATACTTCTTCTTCATATCTTCATCGACCTCTCATGTAACCACTTTTGAATCATGATTACTCCACAAAACTTTTACCGATGCTATATTTTTTGTTCTCAGTTTTCTTACTTGCCTATCGAGAATTTCTATAGGTACCTCTTCATAAGTCAAGCTTTCTTTAACTGCAATGGTGTCGGCAGGTATTATATGCGACTCATCCTAAATTTACTTTCTAAGCATAGACACATGAAAGACAGGATGAACAGAGGACAATTTTATGGGCAACGCTAGTTCATAAGCCACTTTTCCCTTCTTTTCTATAATCTCATAAGGTATGATAAAGCTAGGACTATGTTTCCCTTTCTTACAAAACCTCATAACTACTTTCATTAGTGAAACTTTCAGAAACACCTTGTCACCAACCATTAACTTTAAGCCAAGATGCCTCTTGTCAGAATAGGAATTTTGACGATTCTGAGCCGCTTTTAGTCTTTCTATAATTAGCTGAACATTCACTAAGGCCTCACAAAAGAACTCTGGACCAATGAACGATACCTCTATTGGTTAAAACCAACCTACTAGAGACCTACATCTTTGCCCATACGACGCTTCATAAGGATCCATACTACTGCTGGTTTAATAACTGTTATTGTATCAAAATTCTATAAGTGGCAAGTGATCATCCCAATTACCTCCAAAATCTACAACACATGCTCGTAGCATATCTTCCAATGTTTGAATGGTCCTTTTTTCCTGACCATCGGTTTATGGATGGAAAGCGATGCTCAAATTCACCTTGGTACCAAATCTTTTTTGAAATGCCTGCCAAACATGCACCGTAAATTGAGGGATTCTGTCATATATGATTGAAACTGGAGTTCCATGCAATCAGACTATTTCTTTGATGTGCAATTGTACATACTGCGATGTGGAATCTGTCGTCTTTATTGGTAGGAAATGTGCGAACTTTGTCAGTCGGTCTAAAAAAACCCAAATTGGACCATGCTTACAGTATGTGCGAGGCATACCTACTATGAAATCCATATTATCATCTCCCATTTCAACTATAGTATCTTTATATCTTGAGCTAGGCCACCAGGCCATCTGATGCTCGATTTTGACTTTCTGGAAATTCAAATATTTGGCCACATGATCTGCTACTTGCTTCTTCATGCCTTTCCACCAATACAACTCTTTCAAGTCCAGATACACTTTGGTAGCACCTGGGTGAATAGAGTACCTCGACCTGTGAGCTTCTTCCATTATGTCCTTCCTAAGCCCATCTACATCAGGCACACATAACCGACCATTTAGCTTCAAAACTCCATCACTTCCTAGAGTGAAATCATTGATTTATTTTTTTTTGACTCCTTCGTTTAACATCGCTATGTACGAATCTTCATCTTGCTTAGCTTTAACATGCGCAACAAGAGGGGATTGTGCTAACGCATAAGCAGTTATACCTCCTTTTTCGATCTCATCCAATCTAATTCTATCATTTGCTAGTTTTTAAATTTCTCGGCCCAAAGTTCGCCTTTGTACTGCATGATGGATCAGGAAAACCATTGAATTCCTAATAAGTGCATATGCTACCACATTAGCTTTGCCTCTGTGATAAACAATATTGATATCATAATCCTTCAATAGCTTGATCCACCTTCTTTGTCTCAAATTTTATTTTTTGTACTTGAAAATGTACTGGAGGCTTTTGTGATCTGTAAATACTTCACAATGCTCGCCATATAGGTAGTTTCACCATATATTTAATGCAAACACCATTGTTGCAAGGTTACCCGAACCTACTCTGGAGGCATCGCAATACGCTGTGAACCTACCCGAACCTGTCGGCAAGGTTCACACAGGTGCAGTGGTCAACCTCTTCTTTAACTCTTGAAAACTCTGCTCACAAGCGTCTGGCAACTGGAACTTAACTGCTTTATGGGTCATCTTATTTAATGGAGCTGCAAGTGTGGAAAACCCCTCTAGAAACCTTCTATAGTAGCCAGCTAATCCCAAGAAACTCCTAATTTCGGCTGGCGTTGTCGACCTTGGCCAGATCTTGACTGCTTCTGTCTTCTAAGGGTCTACTTTAATGCCTTGACTAGATACCATGTTGCCTAAGAATTCCACTGACTGCAACCAGAACTCACATTTTAAAACTTGGAATAAATCTCATTATCCTTCAAGGTCGGCAAGGCTATCCTGAGGTGTTCTACATGCTCATCCTTGCTCTTAGAGTATACCAAAATATCATCTATAAACACGATAATAGAGGTATCAAGGAATGGGTTGAAAAGTCTATTCATGAGGTCCTTGAATGCACTTGCATCATTTGTCAACCCGAAGGACATTACTAGAAATTCATAGTGCCCGTAGCGATTTCTAAAGACTCTTTTACATATATCCTCTTCTATGATTCTCGACTGATGGTACCCCGACCTCAAGTCTATCTTTGAAAAGTACTTTGCACCCTGAAGTTGATCAAATAAATCATCAATTCTTGGCAGTGGTTACTTGTTCTTAATGGTAACTTTATTCAACGGTCGATAGTCGACGCATATTCTGAGAGACCCATCTTTCTTCTTGACAAATAGGACCGGGGTACCCCACGGTGAAACACTTTGCCTAATGAAGCCCTTGTCAAGGAGGTCTTTCAACTTGTCTATCAACTCATTAAGTTCTGTTGGAGCTCTCCTATAAGGAGGTATAGATATGGGTTGAGTGCCTAACATGAGATAAATGCCAAAGTCTATGATTCTTTCATGAGGAAGTCCGGGAAAGTCAGCCGGGTAAAATTCTGAAAATTCTCTAACAACTGGCACAAACTGAAAAGCTGGTGGTTCTGATTCTGGATTAATCATCTGAGCCAAGTAGGTGAGACACCCCTTACCGATCATTCATTGTGTCTTAAGGCAAGAAATAAAGTTACCTACAAGCGATGCTGAACTACCCTTCCACTCTAAAACCTCTTCGTTTTGAAATTGGACCCTGAATATCTTAGCACGACATACTAACGTGGCATAGCAGGTAGACAACCAATCCATACCCATGATCACATCGAAATCCACCATTTCTAACTCTATGAGACTGGCCTCGGTGCTGCGAACTTTGACTGAAACTATACAACCTCTATAGACTTTTGTGCCTTGCACTGACTGGCCAACTTGAGTAGATACTAGGAATGGCTCACTAAGTTGTTCAGGTTCTAGCCCGAGATTAATTGCAAAGTATGGAGTCCCATACAAAAACGTTGAACCTGGATCAATTATGGCACAAGCATTATGTGAGCAGACTAGAAGTATAAATGTAGTAACTTCTGCAGATGCCTTTGCACTCTAACGATCAAGTGTAGTAAACAAACGGGGTTGTCCCCTTCCTTGAGTAACTCGATCTGCACCTCTTCCTGCTACATTCCCGGCCTGACTATGAGAACCATGATCCAGAGGTGGTACAACTGTAGTAGCTGAGGAACTAGAAGGACGAGTTGATCCACCACTAAAATTATGTCGCAACTTTGGTCAGTTTGCCTTTATATAACCAATGTCTCCGCAATGATAGAAACCATGAAACCCGAGCTTGCACGGACCTGAATGTTGCCACTTACATGTTCCACAAAGACCTTGTTGTTGTGAATATTGCTCAGCATGACTCTGGCTACGTGACGATGATGTCCTAAAAATCTGATTCTGGTGATGCTGGTTTCCATAATTCTGAGTATGTTTGAAGGAAGACCCACCACCTGACTGATGACTGGACTAACTGGTGCTAATGACTCATTATTAAAGGAACCCCTTCCTCCTCAATTGGATCTTGACAGGACCAAGTTTTTCATGACCCATTTCCTGAACAAGCCATGACCGGCACCTGATCACTAAACTTGACCGAGCGAACCATCTGCGCTAATCAAAGCTATTATAAATTCAAACTTAATATTCAGCAGGGCAATACTTTAACCAAATACCTTTAATTAATTTAAATATTTAAATAAACCAACTCTAAAACTCTATTGGTAGTAACTACTAAATATTGCAAAATTATTATCAAAAACATCTGAATCTTAATCTACCGACTGTGTCTATGAAGCTTGTATTGATAAACTGACGCACTGCTCAGGACGTGAGATTCCCAGGCCAATTCTCCAAGTAAACAAAGAAATAAATAAATAATGAAAACTCAAAGGATTACTCCATGAACAAAACCAGAGCTCACCAATAGCAATAAAAGTGAGGGAAGTCCTAACTCGTAGCCTGCTCGCCTGCAAAACCGGTTCCTATGTTGTATCGCAGACCAATGCAGGTTCCAAAAAGAGAACGTCAGTACAATCCATTATATTCAATNGCAGACCAATGCAGGTTCCAAAAAGAGAACGTCAGTACAATCCATTATATTCAGTGAGTCTCAATGACAGGGGATGAAAATTTAATAAAATATACATTGCAAGCAAGGATTCTAAATGCATAAGAAACATATAGCTTCTAAGAACCATTCTAAAATAATTGCATAATATCAGTTTATGAATATTCTAAAAGAATTTCCATTGAGAACATAATTGCTAATCCAACCTTTGGAATCAAAACCAGATCTTCATTGAAGAATATTTGTGCTTTTGATGCTTTTTATCTCTTATTGAGCCTATGTTGTTGAGGCTTTGCAGGATGTAGACTGGGTGAATGCAATGCAATATGAACTCAAACAATTTGAGAGAAGTCAAGTTTAGCATCTGGTACCAAGACCCAATGACAGATCAGTAATTGGCACAAAATGGGTCTTCAAAAACAAACTTGATGAAGATAAAACAATTACAAGGAACAAGGAAATATTGGTGGTACAAGGATACAGTGAAGAGGAGGGCATAGACTATGATAAAACCTTTGCTCCAGTTGCAACATTGGAAGAAATTAGACTCCTCATAGCCTTTGTTGCTTACATGGAATTCAATCTCCATCAGATGGATGTCAAGAGTGCCTTCATCAATGTCTATCTAAAGGAAAAACAGTTTGTCAAGCAACCTCCAGGCCTCAAAAGTAAAGAATGTCCTGATCATGTGTACAAACTTGATAAGGCACTTTATAGACTCAAGCAGGCTCCATGAGAATGGTATGAAAGACTATCAAAAAAATTTCTTGAGCATGGCTACAAGAGAGGTAAAATTGATAATACTTTATTCCCGAAAGAAAAAGGTAAATATCTCTTGGTAGTTCAGATATACATTGATGATACAATCCTTGGAGCAACTAATGATAAGTTAAGTAAAGGATTTGCTAAACTAATGGGGGTGAATTTGAAATAAGCATGAGGGGTGAGCTTAATTTCTTTTTAGGCTTACAAATTAAACAAAATTCAAATGGAACTATGATCCATCATCAGAAGTATGTAAAACAGGTTCTTAAAAGGTTTAAAACGGAATATTCCAAATAAATTGACACTCTTATTACAACAGCCACAAAGTTGAATGTAGATTAACCTGGTTCATTTGTTGACCAGAAGTTGTATAGGGAAATGATTGGCTCTTTGTTGTATCTCACTGCTAGCATATCTGGCATTGTATTTAGTGTAGGCCTTTGTGCTAGATTTAAAGAAAATCCAAAGGAGTCTCACTTGACTTATTTCAAGAGGATATGGATATACCTAAAATGTCACGACCCATTTTCTGAACAAGCCATGATGGTACCCGATCACTAAACTTGACCGAGCGAACCATCTGCGCCTATCAAATCTATTATAACTTCAAACTTATATGAAACAAGGCAATACTTTAACCGAATACTTTTAATTAATTTAAATATCTAAAATAAATCACTTTAAAACTTTATTCGTAGTAACTACTGATATATTGCAAAGTTATTATTAAAAACATCTGAATCATAACCCATCGCCTGTGTCTATGAAGCATCTATTGATAAACTGAAGCACTACTCAGGACATGAGATTTCCTGGCCAATCCTCCAAGTAAACAAGGAAATAAATAAATAATGACGACTCAAATGAGTAGTCCATGA
>ML405031.1:0-98678 GCA_005239525.1 Nicotiana knightiana
TTTATCATTAAAGCACATAAAATGCGAGGTATATAATGCTTAAAATCATGAATTCTAGCCACTAATCAGGCTGACTAATGCCCCCGCAACATTTATGCATTTGATGCACAGTGTGTTCAGGCCTTATCTCGACTCGTTCGTCATTGTTTTCATAGATGATATTCTTGTTTACTCTCGGATTCGGGAAGATCATGAGCAGCACCAGAGGACAGTGCTTCAGAACCTGAGAGAGAAGAAGTTGTATGCAAAGTTCTCAAAATGTGAGTTTTGGTTGAGTTATGTGGCATTCTTAGGCCACGGTAGCGAGTGAGGGTATTCGAGTGGATCCGAAGAAGGTAGAGGCCGTGCAGAGTTGGCCCAGGCCGTCCTCAGTTACAGAGATTCGCAGTTTCCTTGGCCTGGAAGGTTAATACTGCCATTTTGTGGAGGGATTTTCATCGATTGCAGCCCCTATGATTATATTGATCCAGAAGGGTGCTCCATTTCAATGGACAAAGGAATGTGAGGCAAGCTTTTAGAAGATCAAGACAGCTTTGACTACAGCCCCAACTTGATATTGCATACTGGTTCGGGGTCTTATACAGTTTATTGTGATGCCTCGCGAGTTGGCCTTGGAGCGGTGTTGATGTAGGACGGTAGGGTGATTGCCTACGCGTCCAGACAGTTGAAGATACATGAGAAGAATTACCCTATCCATGACCTTGAGTTAGCTGCCATTGTTCATGCCTTGAAGATCTGGCATCATTATTTATACGGTGTGCCTTGTGAGATTTATACTCACCACCGGAGTTTGCAGCACATATTCAGGCAGAAGGATCTAAATTTGCGCTAGCTAGATGGTTAGAGTTGCTAAGGACTATGACATAACTATATTATACCACCCGGGGAATGCCAATGTGGTGGCCGACGCCTTGAGTCGCCGGGTGGAGTGTTTGGGGGGTTTGGCACACCTTTATGCACTTGAGAGGCCTCTAGCCTTAGATGTTCAGTCCTTAGCCAGTAAGTTCATGAGATTGGATCTTTCTGAGCCTTGCCGGGTATTAGTTTGTGTGGTTTCTCGGTCTTCCTTATTCGATGTATCAGGATTTGAGGCAGCACTATTGGTGGCGAAGAATGAAGAAGGATATAGCAGAGTTTGTAGCCAACTGTCTCAACTGTCAGCAGGTCAAATATGAGCATCAGAGACCGGGAGGGTTACTTCAGCAGATCGAGCTTCCATAGTGGAAGTGGGAGCGGATCACCATGAACTTTGTGGTTGGACATCCTCGGACTTTGAGGAAGCATGATGCTATTTGGGTGATTGTGGATCGGCTGACCAAATCAGCCCATTTCATTCCGGTACTGACTACTTCTTCATCGGAGCGGTTGGCAGAGATTTATATTCGGGAGATCATTCGTCTGCATGGTATTCCAGTTTCTATTATTTCAGACAGAGGTACTCAGTTCATTTCACGGTTTTGGAGAGCCGTTCAGTAGGAGTTAGGTACCAGGGTGGAGTTGAGCACAACATTTCACCCCCAGACGGATGGACAGTCCGAGCGCACTATTCAGATTCTTGAGGATATGATCTGTGCGTGTGTGATTGAGTTTGGAGGGTCTTGGGATCATTTCTTGCCAATGGCGGAGTTTGCTTACAACAACAGTTATCAGTCCAGCATTCAGATGGCGCTGTATGAGGCTTTATACGGTAGGAGGTGTAGATCTCCGGTGGGTTGGTTTGAGCCGGGTGAGGCAAGGCTATTGGGCACAGAGTTGGTTCAGGATGCATTGGAGAAGGTCAGGTGATTGAGGATAGACTCTGTACAACCCAGTCCAGATAGAAGAGTCATGGGGACCGGAAAGTTCGTGATGTTTCATATATGGTCGGAGAGCGGGTTCTGCTTCGGGTTTCGCCTATGAACGGCGTTATGAGATTTGGGAAGAAAGGGAAGTTGAGTCCGAGGTTTATTGGCCCTTTTGAGATATTGAGGCGTGTTGGGGAGGTTGGTTTGCCTTACCTCCCAGCTTGGCAGGAGTTCATCCAGTATTTCATGTTTCAATTCTCCGGAGGTATCACAGTGACCCGTCTCATGTCTTGGATTTCAGCTCAGTCCAATTGGACAAGGATATATCATATGGTGAGAGCCTGTAGCTATATTGGACAAGCAGGTCATAAAGCTCAGGTCGAAGAACATTGCTTCAGTAAAGGTTCAGTGGCGGGGTCAGCCGGCCGAGGAGGCGACCTGGGAGACCGAGCAGGATATTCACAGCAGTTACCCGCATCTTTTCACTACTTCAAGTATGTCTTTATGCTCGTTCGAGGAGGAACGAATTTTTAAGTGTAGGAGGATGTGATGACCCGGTCGGTCGTCTTAAGAATTAACGCCCCGATCCCCTATTAACTGTTTTCCCCAAGTCTATTTCTGCTAAATTAAATTACTTGGACGTTCGGTTTTGAGTTTCGGAGAGTTTTGGGACACTTAGTCCCTAAATGAGAGCTTAAGTGTTGGCAAGTTGCCCGAAGTCGGAGCAGTGTGGAGACGGCCAAGGAATGGAAATCCGATGGTTCCATTAGCTACGTTAGGTAACTTCGGGGTTGGGAGCGTGTTCGGAAAGTATTTTGGAAGTCCGTAGCTCATTTAGGCTTCAAATGCCGAAGTTTGAATTTTTGGAGTTCCAGTCCGATAGTGAGTTTTCGATCCAAGGATCGGAATGATATTCCGGAAGTTGCAGTAGTTCCGTCATGTCATTTGGGATGTGTGTGAAAAATTTGAGCTCATTCAGATAAGTTTAGACGTGTTTCGGCGTCAGATGTGAATTCTAGAATTTTCTTAAGTTCCTAGGCTTGAACCTATGCATAATCGATGATTTCAATGTTATGAGACGTGTTTTTAAGGCTCGGCCTAGTTCAAATAAGGTGTTAAGGTTGGTTGGTGGTTTTGGTTGAGGTCCGGGGGGCCTCGGGGTTGTTTCAGATGCTTAACGAGAGAAAATACGGGACGGTATCCCGGGAGATCCCCCTGACCTCAACCAAAACCNAGGCTTCAAATGCCGAAGTTTGAATTTTTGGAGTTCCAGTCCGATAGTGAGTTTTCGATCCAAGGATCGGAATGATATTCCGGAAGTTGCAGTAGTTCCGTCATGTCATTTGGGATGTGTGTGAAAAATTTGAGCTCATTCAGATAAGTTTAGACGTGTTTCGGCGTCAGATGTGAATTCTAGAATTTTCTTAAGTTCCTAGGCTTGAACCTATGCATAATCGATGATTTCAATGTTATGAGACGTGTTTTTAAGGCTCGGCCTAGTTCAAATAAGGTGTTAAGGTTGGTTGGTGGTTTTGGTTGAGGTCCGGGGGGCCTCGGGGTTGTTTCAGATGCTTAACGAGAGAAAATACGGGACGGTATCCCGGGAGATCCCCCTGCACATTTACTTTGGGATTGACAGTATCCCGGGAGATCCCCCTGCACATTTACTTTGGGACTACGGGACGGTATCCCGGGAGATCCCCCTGCATATTTACTTTGGGACTATGGGACAGTATCCCGGGAGATCCCCTTGCACATTTAATTTGGTACTACGGGACGGTATCCCGGGAGATCCTTTGGATATACATATGATGGACTACGGGACGGTATCCCGGGAGATCCACTGGACAGTTGAGAAAAGGACTACAGGACGGTATCCTAGGAGATCCTCATTGTTACCATTGTTATCAAGTTGTTCATATTCCGTGTTTACTCTGTTCTTGTGTTTTGTTAGTGTTTTGTCTATCCTGTCTTACTTCTTTGTTGTATTCACTATTACTTTCTGTTTTCATACTGTGAATCCCTATTATATTACTTGACCTAGGTAGGGCCCTGACCTTCCTCGTCACCACCCGATCGAGGTTAGGCTTGACACTTACTGAGTACCGCTGTGGTGTACTCATGCCCTTTCCTGCGCATGTTTTTCATGTGCAGATTCAGGTACCTCCACTCAGGCGCCCTATCCCCGAGGTTGAGAGATCCAGCAGAGACTTCGAGGTACATCTGCCGCGTCCGCAGACCAGGAGTCTCTATTTTATTCCAGCTTTCGTGAAAAGTTTTTCCTACCTTACAGTTGTGTAGACAATCTGGAGTTAGAGCAGTGTATTATATTTCTGTTAGCCTCTGGTTCCCGTGAGTTTTCGGGTTTTGGGGTGATATTGTAGACTTCCGTATTATTTT
Organism: Nicotiana knightiana; assembly: GCA_005239525.1. Classification (NCBI taxonomy): domain Eukaryota; kingdom Viridiplantae; phylum Streptophyta; class Magnoliopsida; order Solanales; family Solanaceae; genus Nicotiana; species Nicotiana knightiana. Next base: position 4,185 of record ML405031.1, read on the forward strand.
GGGTTATATATGCCAAGTGGCATTTATACAGACTTTCTTTTAGATTGTTTAGTTTTTACTTTATTATTCCTCAAGTTATGTTGATATTCCGCATTGCTAGGCTTACCTATTTATAGGGACTAGGTGCCATCACGACATGTTCACGGAGGGCGAACTGGGGTCGTGACATCAGCATTTAAATCAGGTAATTAACCACGAAAACTGAAAGTAAAGATGAAATGCAAAATTCAAACAAGCACTGACTAGATTTCCTCAACCTTTCTATATCCGAACCAAAACACTGATTAGTTTTCCTCAATATCCGTGTGTACACCATCAAGAGAGAAACATGAGAGAGCGACACTAGGGTGATGGATCCATATCCACATGCAAGCAAGACCAATTCAACGTGCTACCATCCCGGCATGGTTATAGGCTCAATATCATAATCCGCCCAGCATGGTCACATGCATAATAGTATAATATGTCCCGCATAGTCACATGCATAACAACATAAGCGCCCGACATGGTCACATGCATAACAACATAATCCTCCTAGCGAGGCCACATGCATAACAACATAATCCATCCGACGTGGTCACAAACATAACAACTTGATCCGCCCGACGTGGTCACATGCATAACAACACCATCCGTCCGACGTGGTCACATTCATCCGGTCCATATCATATCACACAGAAGGAAATATACAAGAATACATGTATATGATGAATGAATAGAAGATAAAATTCTCCCAGGCTGGTATAAATGACATGCTAAAGTGTAGGCATGTGTATAGTGTGCTATCATAGCTCAATCAGCTATTTCATCGTAGAAATAACAATTATCAAGTCCATTCACGGATTAAACCTCTATGTAACCACAAACATGAATCAAATAGTTCACAACAATATTACAAATATGAGAAACATCATAGCTTAAAGTTTAATAGTCAATTCTAGGCATATCATAGCCTAATCACTACCCGAGTATGAATTAACACTGTGGTGCTAGCATATGGGCTCAAACCCCACACATGTGCGCATCCATAACACATAGCTATCACAAATAGTTCAGGAAAGTATTTCCTCAACAAAATTTAGATAAGATACTTACCTCAAGCAATCCAAATTACTCCTCCAACAAGCCCTTCTCGCGTGTATCAACCTTCCAAAGGCTCAAATCTGCCAAAATAACGTAATACTATCAATAAAAGCCATAGGAAGTGATCCCAAAAAATAAAGCTAAGATCTTTAACACAAATAAAAAATGTTAACCAAAGTTAACCCCGGGCCCGCACCTTGGAACCCGACAAAATTTATAAATTCTGGACACCCATTCATTTACGAGTTCAATCATACTAAAATCATCCAATCCCAACCACAAATCGACCCTCAAATCCTCAAATTTCACTCTCCAATAACATAGTCCAAAAATCACCAAATTCTAACTTAGATTTATGAAACTTAGAAGTAATCAATGATTATTTAATATTTATAGAAAAAAGTGATTAAAAGTCGCCTTTCAATCTAGGTGGAAATCTCTCCAAAATCGCCCTAGTCCGAACTTCAAAATCCCAAAAATTAGAAAAACAACTAAAGCCTTCGATTTAAAGCACTGCCCAGTGATTCTCACTTCTGCAGCTCCCAGAGTCGCACAGGCAATGCTGCACCTACGGACTCACCATCGCAGGTGAGAAATTTCATTAAATCCCGACCAAGCGCACCTGTTGTTAAATCCCGAACCAAATGCACTCTCCACTTGCAGACCTCACATCGCAGAAGCGCATCTTCTTCTAAGGAAATACACGTGCATCTGCCTTCCTCCTAGTTTTCACTCCTCTTTGCATCTGTGGCCAACTCACCGCACCTGTGGTGCCGCATTTGCGGCCATACATACCGCAGGTGCGAACGCACCAGAAGCCTGAAGCTTCAGCCAACATTCCAAGACCAAAACTAATGCAAAACACACCTGAGGTCCTCAGGCCCCATCTAAACATACCAACAAGTCCTAAAACACAATGCGAACTCACTCGAAGCCTTAAATCACATCAAACAACACCAAAATCACAAATCACACATCGATTCAAGCCTAACGAACAAATGAACTTCCAACTTCTAAAACTAATGCCGAATCATATCAAACCAACTCCGATTGACCTCAAATTTTGCACACAAGTCATAAATGACACAACGAACCTATTCCAACTTCAATAACCAAAATCTAAACCCGATACCCACAAACTCGAGTCTCGATCAAACCTCTCAACCTTCCCAACCTTCAAATTTTCTATTTTTGCCAAAATGCACCAAATTAACCGACAGACGTCCAAATCCAAATATGGACACACACCTAAGTCCAAAATCAGCATACGAAGATATCAGAACCATCAAAACTCCATTCCGGAGTCATTTACACAAAAGTCAAACTCCGATAAACTCTTTCAACTTAAGCTTCCAACCTTAGGACTAAGTGTCCCAATTCACTCTGAAACATTCCCAGGACCAAACCAACCACCCCGAAAAGTCATGAAACCACAAGTGAACATAGAATAAGCATTATACACGGGAATATGACTATAATACTCGAAATGACTAGCTGAGTCATCATATTCTCCCCCTCTTAAACAAAAGTTCATCCTCGAATGGGTGTAGAATCATACCTGGAGTCTCAAATAGGTGAGGATAAATGCTCCGCATCTCCCGCTCGGTCTCCCAAGTAGCCTCCTTGATAGGCTGGACTCTCTATTGAACTTTCACTGAATCTATATTCTTTGATCTCAACTTTCGAACTTGCCAATCAAAAATCGCCACCAGCTTCACATCATAAGTCAAGTCCCCATCTAGCTGTACTGTGCTGAAGTCCAACATATGGGACATGTCACATAATAATTTCAAAGCATAGAAACATTAAGTACTGGGTGTCCACCCGTTAGACAAGGTGGAAATGCAAGCTTGTAAGCCACCCCTCCAATCCTCTCAAGAACCTCAAAAGGTCCAATATACCGAGGGCTCAACTTGCCCTTCTTCCCAGACCTCATCACACCCTTCATTGGCGTAACTCTGAGCAAAACCTTCTCGCCCACCATATATGAAACATCACGAACCTTCCTATCAGCATAACTCTTGTGCCTAGACTTTACTGAACGAAGACAATCCTAAATCAACTTGACTTTCTCCAAAGCATCCCGAACCAGATCAGTATCCAACTACCTAGCCTCTGCGGGCTCAAACTGACCAACTGGAGAACGACACCTCCTCCCATATAAAGCCTCATAAGGAGCTATCTAAATACTCGATTAGTAGCTGTTGTTATAGGCAAACTCTGTAAGCAGTAAGAACTAATCCCATGAACCCCCGAAATTCATAACATAGGCCCAAAATTCACTCCGACTGTCCGTCCGACTAGGGGTGGAAATCTGTACTGAACTCCACCCGTATGACCAACTCTTACTGCACTGCTCTCCAAAATTGCGATGTGAACTGCGTGCCTAGATAAGAGATAATAGACACTGGCTCACCATGAAGAAGAAAAATCTCCCAAATATAGTGACAACCAGAATGAAGTGGGAAAACTTGGTCAGTCTATCCACAATAACCCACACTACGTCGAATTTCTTCAAAGTCCGTGGGAGCCTAAAAACAAAATCCATGGTAACCCACTCCCACTTCTACTCGGGAATCTCAAGTCTCTGAAGCAAACCGCCCAGCCTCTGATGCTTGTACTTCACCTGCTGACAGTTTAAGCACCGAGCCACATACTCTACTAAAGTTTTCTTCATTCTTCTCCACAAATAGTGCTGCCTCAAATCCTGATACATCTTAGCGAAATAAGGATGAATGGAATACCGGGAACTGTGGACCTCTTCAAGAACCAAATCACATAGCCCATCCATATACAAATCCGACCTTGCATCCACAACACCCCACCATCTCCAATAGAAACCTCCTTGGCATCACCGTGTTGCTGTCACGACCTAAATCAGAGAGCCACTATGGGCACCCGGTGCCTTACTAAACCGAGTACCAATATAACATATCTTTATTATCACACCATCATGGGTAAATGGGCCAGAAGGGCTGTCATGATATAACCATAATAAAACATTTATCGGATTTTGAGACGTGGGCTCGGGGGCCGAATTTTGCCAATTTCAGAAATTGTGCCTAATTTTGATAGTTTTCGATTGGGGTTTGTCTCCCTAGCATATTTTGATGTTATTGATATGATTTGTGATAGTCTCGGAGTATTTGGGAGCCGATTCGAGGGGCAAGAGCATCGCAGAGTAGTTATTGGGCTGTTTTGAGGTACGTAACGATTGTAACTCTAAACCTGAGGGTATGAAACCCCGATATTTGATATTGTTTTGGTAAATGAGGTGACGCACATGCTAGGTGACGAGCGTGTGGGCGTTCACCGATAGGGATTGTGACTTGGTCCGTCCCGTAGCTAATATTAAGCCGCGTATTTGAGTTGAAACCTTACGACATCCTGTATTTCAGAAATTTATACTTGTTTATGGGCTGTGAGCCATGTTTGGGGCCTCGTGCCGACCTGTTTAGACCCTCAGAGGTACTTTTACACTATTCTCACACTATCCTGATAGAACAATTGTGAACTCAGTCATGTTTCCTACTTTTTATTATTCTCACTATTCTCACACTATCGTGATAGAACAATTGTGAACTCAGTCATGTTTCCTACTTGTTGTTATTCTCACTATTATCGCACTGCTGAAACTCTAAGAGGTATTTTGGGATGAGTCCGGTGAGTTGATATGAATTGTCGAGTGGCTTGTGAGGATGACTCAGCGAGGCCGAGCGCCGAGTATGTGATGATAGTTATGGATCAGGCTGCACGCCGCAACAATATATATGTTATATATTACATATGGATCGGGCTGCACGCCGCATCAATATATATATTATGTATGGATCAGGATGGACGCCGCAACAATATATATGTTATATATTACATATGGATCGGGATGCACGCCACAACAATATATATATTATGTATGGATCGGGCTGCACGCCGCAACAATATATATGTATTATATGTGGATCGGGCTGCACGCCACAACAATATATATATTATGTATGGATCGGGCTGCACGCCGCAACAATATATATGTATTATATGTGGATCGGGCTGCACGCCACAACAATATACATTATGTATGGGTCGGGCTGCATGCCGCATCAATATATATATTGGATTGGGCTGCATGCCGCAACAATATAGCGCTTGGGCTGAAGGAGCCCTCCAGGAGTCTATACACCCCTAATGAGCGTAGTCGACTATTATATGGACCAGGCTGCACGCCGCAACGTATGTTATATGGATCGGGCTACATGCCGCAATGTATGTTATATGGATCGGACTGCGCGCCGCAGCAATATATATATATATATATATATATACACGTATTGGATCGGGCTGCACGTTGCAACAATTGTTACATAGTACCTGATGAGTGAGAGTTCTTAGTGTGAGCATGGACTTATGAGAGTAGAGTCACGAGTGACTAAGAGGCTTGCCCGAGAGGCTTTATTTATGAGCGACACTGTGCCCGAGTGGCTGATATTCTATGAAACTACTGTTTTCATTATTCTTTACACTGAGCCTCTTTGAAAAATGTTGTCCAATGTTTTATACAAGTAAACGAAATAACTGGAGTTTTGTGAAATCTTTGGTAAATGTGGACTCTTGATTTGATCTATTACCTTTACTGGTACTTATTTTATGAAACTATAAAGTTTAAATGCTCGTCACTGCACTCATGTTTTTAGATACTTTGTTTACTTATTGAGTTGGCGTACTCACGTTACTCCCTGCACCTTGTGTGCAGATTCTGGTACCGGGACAGAGCGATAGTTGAGCTACCCCATTTGGAGAATTGTTCGGAGATTGTGAGGTAGCTGCTCGGCATTCGCAACCTACTCTTTCTCCTTCCTACTCTGACATTTTACTTTACTTCCCAGACTTGTTGTAGTAGAGGATTTGTATTAGGCTGTATCGCCTTAGATTCTCCTGATGGTTGACTCCAGATGTTGGGACTGTGCTTAGATGTTCTAATCATTTCTATTGTTTTGAAATGCTTAAGAAACAAAATTATTATTAAAATTCAGATATTTGATGTATTAAATGAAAAATCACTTTTATTAATTTTAGTAAATTGGCTAGCCTAGTATCACGATAGACGCCATTACGACCAGTTAGATTTGGGGTCATGACAAGTTAGTATCAAAGCGCTAGATTACATAGGACTCACCGGTCATGAGCAGGTTTTGTAGAGTCTTGCGGATCGATGCAGAGACGTCTGTACTTATCTTTAAGAGGCTGCATAACCCTTAGGAAAATCTCACATTCTTGAATTCTTGTCGTGCGAATCCATTTTATTCATCCAAGAGCGTAACTCTTGAATTTCGTCCATGTATTCGAACACGCCCGAGATCGCTTGGTATCAACTCTACATCGACGGATTGTTACTTCCATGGATTAGATGTGATTTAGGCATGTTGGTAATGGACCAGTCTGGAGGACTTGAGGCCGAATTCATTCTGTGGCTTGAGTGCTAAGATTTCGATTGTGTGTTCCATGTATTTGGGGACTTATATGACCGTTGGTGCCCTTATTGACGGGACCTTGTGACTGGATGTCTATGTGATGAGTGTGATTTGATGGTTAGATGTGTTCAGATTGTTGATTTGTGACAAAAGGATTAGCTGAAATGTGGCAAGAATTATTGAGTGTTCTACTTCTGTCTGGAGTTGACACATGGCCTTGAGTCGTGAGTGTATGGGAAGACCTCTTATGTTCTTCAGTTGTGGAGTGAAGCAGATCCTTTTGTTGTGTTATGAGTTCCTGGTGATGTCTTTTGGGCTAATCATTGCCTCAGTAGCGTTCATGTATCTGATTAATGGTGTATTCCAGCCGTATTAGCACTCCTTTGTTATTGTATTCATTGATGGCATCCTGGCGTATACGCATAGCCAGGGGTAGCATACTTAGTATTTGAGGATGGTATTATAAGGATTCAGGGAGGAGAAGCTCTATGCAAATTTCTCCAAGTGTAAATTTTGGCTTACTTCAGTAGCATTCTTGGGACACAAGGTGTCCAATAAGGGTATCCATGTGGTCAGACAGGTGTGGGTAGAGCTTCCAGAAGCTCAAGATTTCCCTTGACCTCAGCTCTAGTGTTGGTTCTACCATCAACTTCAGGTTCTTATCGCGTATTGTGATGCCTCGAGGGTAGGCGTTGTTTGTGTTTAGATACAGAAGGGTGTAGTGATTGCGTGATAGCTATGATCTTTGAAAGTGTATAGAGAGATATCATAATTGAGGCTAAGCTGGCAGGGGTATATCCTGCGGGTTGTCCTGGCATGTGTGATCCCTAAGCTGTTCTGTAGTAAGTTCTCTTCTACCGGTAAATGATATATGTTGTAATTTGAGTTTAGATCTCTTGTGGAAGTTGGCACGACTATTTCAATGGTGAACGCGAGATTTACAGATGACTTGAGCTGTTAGAAGGGTTGTGTTATTATGGGCCTTGTGAGTTATTATTTGTCTTGATCGTTGGCTCTGAGCCAAGTGGGGGAGTATGTTAATGATAAGTTGATTTCAAGATTATGTGTTGTACTGGTTTCAATTCGAGGTATATTGGTGGATCCGTTATGACGTGCAGAGGTGGAGTCTGGGAATGACTCGAGTAATGGAAATTCTTCGATACAGGTTGTAATGTACTCTATTGGGTAAATGGGTTCTATTGAATGATTGAGTGGAAATTGTAAAAGGCGTAGTGTGTTCAGTGTATGAACTTGCTTGAGGCTTCAAGTGAGTGGATTATTTTCCTAGTATGTTAGTGTGCAAATGGGCTAGGTCGATTCTGTCTACTTGGTCAGTGTAGTTGCGATTTATATTGGAGGGTGTTTATGAGGTAATGAGTTTTTACATGTGTTTCTTGGTAATGCTCTTGGATTTTGGTGACCTGCGTAGCTTGGTTGAGTTTGAAGGATTCAGTCATGACGGTTTGGTGTTGTTATGGTTTCTACTGTGGTTAGAGGTGCATATTTCCTACTGGCATGAGGAGCCTGTGGTTATAGTGATTTTTCTCATTAGATGGGATCAAATGCAAAGTTCTTGGCTAGTTGGGTACGTAGTTGCTTATGGCTCGTAAGGGATTATGAAGTTCTCAGATTTATCATAGGATGGAAGGGTGTATGCGGTATGTTGTGTAGAGTCGAGATTTGCATATGTGAGGTCAAAGTTCAGTTCTGGAAGGGAGGTCAAAATTCTTAGGCAGCATTTGCAGTTTCAGATGGCTAGGTAGATGATATCACTAATTGATGCAACTTGATGTGGGTATATATTTCAGAAACGACAATGTGTTGAGTTAAGGGTACTTCATTGGTATTGCAACGCTCTCTTGTTGGATCGACCGTTGATATTCAAGGTTGCTTGGTAACACGGAAGAATTATAGGGGTATCCCTCGTGGAATGATTGAGTATTTGGGATGTGTCGTGTATTTGAGCGGTGGAGTTGAGATCAGATATAGTAATCCGTGCGCTTCATGGACTTCGAGACTGAGAGTTCTCATAAATAGGTTATTTTGTGACAGTGAACTGTGAAGATGCGAGCAAAGCTAGTCGGAGGTTAGTATGTACCATGGTTCAGTCATTGTTAACTTTTCGGTGCGTTATCTACCTATTGTGAGTGACCAAAGTTGGTTTAGGGTTATTTGTGGCCAGTATGGGTGTGTGTTCTGCACCGGGTAAGAATTGTTGGCTCCGAATTTCTGTTGTTGAGGAATGTACCATTCGATTGTGATTGAGTTTATTCATGTTCTGGAGTGATCTATGATTAACCTTCGGTGTTGCGGGGAGCGGTGATTATTGGTTATATGCACACATGGTGCGGTTCTAATCGGGCTTTATAGCTAGATTTGAGTAAGCTAAGTATTGAGTATTGCGGGAGTGAGACCTACTGGTTATGTTCTTTCTAATTCGTATGGCATGGTATCGTCCGATTTCCCCGTGGTTGCGGCAATGCACTTTGAGTACTTGATGTCGAATTTCGAATGATTATTGATTTTGAGCCAGGTGGCTTGTAGTATTTCATGTGGGCCAGCGTTTGGATGAGATCGTGCAGTGTAGCAGAGATTATGTAGGGGTATGACCTTTGGTATTGGATTCGTGTGTTTTGATTTCGACGATGTGTGCCAGGATTTTAGGATGATGTTGTGATGGTAATTGTTAATGGCAGGATAGTCCTCTCGTGTGAATCTTTTATATAATTTGATTACATTTGGATGTTTCTATTGAGTGCACGAGTTGCACAGGTTATGGCTTTGAATTGTATCGATGTGTCATGTCATCAGAGTGGTTGTGTTAGATGAGAAGAGGTCATTGGACCTAGAATAAATACTGTCAGAATTGACTACTAAATAGTTGGAAGGATGAATATCGGGAGTCGGCTTAAAAATATGCTATACTTCCTGTTTGGGAAGAGAGAGATTCATATCTGACTGATCGGACGAATGGTTGCTAGTTTCTACGTGTTTATTTCCTCATCAACAGTATATGAAAGTGTTAGAGCGAGGCATTTCTTGATAAGAGGTTATGTACCAGTATTGGGTTGTTTTGAGCAGCTATTGTGATTGGGAGTTATTGCTATGGGTGTTTGAGTCATGCGGTACATTATGTGATTTCATCTGGGGTGTGTATATGGCTTGATTCAGCATGTTCAGACTTGTTCAGTTTATAGTTGAGGAATTTTGATCTTGTATATTATTTCAGAAGTGGGAATTTGGTTCTACGGTTTATGGGTCAGGATTGGATTTTGAAATTTCAACTGTGTTGTGCTATTGGACCTATATGGGATAGGGTGATGTGGGATCACCCCCGAGTATGTGCATGTCGAGGTTATGCGGCAGTTTGATGGTATTGGAGAACAACTCTTGGCACGTTCGAGGACGAATGTATGTTTAAGTGGGGGAGGATGTAACGACCCAGCCGGTCGTTCCGAGAGTTTAGCCCCGTTTCCCCCATTTCTGCTTCGTTATATGCGGTTTCGACTTCATTACGTTGTGTTATATTGGTTGGCTCGGGTTGGGAGGAATTTTTGGAGAGAAATGAGACACTTAGTCTCTTATCTTGGTTCAATAGTTGGAAAAGTCAACCAGAAGTTGACTATTTGGTAAACGACCTCATAATGTAGATTTTATGGTTCAGATAGCTTCATTAGGTGATTTGGGACTTAGGAGTGTGTTCGAAATGTGGTTTTGATGTCCGGTGTAGAATTAGGCTTGAATTGGCGAAAGATGGTTTTTGGAGATTTTCGGTCCGCAGTGGAAATTAGGCTCATGGGGTCGGAATGGAATTCCAGAAGTTGGAGCAGATTCGTAATGTCATTCTGGATATGTGTGCAAATTTTCAGGTCATTCGGACGTGTTTTGGATGGTTTCGGCATCTTTGGCAAAATTTAGAAGTTTCAAAGTTCATAGGCTTGAATTTGATGTGATTTTGGTGTTTTTGCGTTGTTTTTGGTGTTTCGAAGGCTCTACTAAGTTTGAATGATGTTATGGGGTGTGTTGGTAGGATTGGTTGAGGTCCCCGGGGCCTCGGGTGTGTTTCGGGTGGTTAACGGAGTGTGTTTGGCCGTAAAAGGACTGTTGTTGCTGCTATAGTTTTCTTGGTCTGGTTTCCTTATATGCGATCACAATGGTGAGGCTGCGATCGCATAGGCTTATTGGTGATGTAGCACAAAATTTTTATATGCAATCGCCTTTAGTGGTCCGCGATCGTGAAGTGTGAGGAGCCAGAACAGCGCGGTCGCGTGAGGTGCATGCGATCGCACAATGTGGGCGCGTGTGGCAGTGAGGTGATGGAATTACTCTATGCGATCGCATAGAGCTGGTCGCAATCGCATTGTTGTGAGGAGTTGTCTTACGCGATCGCATCGGTGTTTTTGCGATCACATAGGGTTAATTTGGTTGGGCAACATTTTGTTCTTCGCGATCGCGTGCCTTTTTCCGCGATCACATAGAGTAAAAGTCTGGGCAGACAGTTTTAAGTTCTAATTTCGGGGGTTCTTGGCCATATATCATTTTGCCATTTGAGACCTTGGGGGAAGGTGATTTTGGACGAGATTTTCAGTGGGATCCTTGTGGTAAGTATTCTTCAATAATTTTTGGTTCAGTTTCATGAATTTGTCTTGTTTTTCACCATGCAATTTGAGGAATTAAGTAGAAAATTTGGGAAAAATGGGAGAAAAAATTTAGAAATTTCTTTTGGTGATTTGAGTGGGCAATTGTGGTCCGATTTTGATGTTTTTGGTATTTACGGACTCGTGGGAGGATAAGGATTCTTGTGATGTAATTTTTATCCGATTCTGAGACGTGGGCCCAGGGGCCGAATTTGGCCAATTTCGGGAATTGTGCCTAATTTTGATAGTTTTTGATTGGGGTTCGTCTCCCTAGTATATTTTGATGTTATTGATCTGATTTGAGATAGGCTCGGAGCATTTGGGAGCCGATTCGAGGGGCAAGAGCATCGGAAAGTAGTTTTTGGGTTGTTTTGAGGTAAGTAACGATTGTACTCTAAACCTGAGGGTATGAAACCCCGATAGTTGATATTGTTATGGTAAATGAGGTGACACATATGCTAGGTGACGAGTGTGTGGGCGTGAACCGATAGGGATTGTGACTTGGTCCTTCCCGTAGTGACTATTAAGCTGCGTATTTGAGTTGAAACCTTACGACATCTTGTATTTCACAAATTTATACTTGTTTATGGGTTGTGAGCCATGTTTGGGGCCTCGTGCCGACCTATTTAGATCCTCAGAGGTACTTTTACACTATTCTCACACTATCCTGATAGAACAATTGTGAACTCAATCATGTTTACTACTTGTTGTTATTCTCACTATTCTCACACTATCGTGATAGAACAATTGTGAACTCAGTCATGTTTCCTACTTGTTGTTATTCTCACTATTATCGCACTGCTGAAACTCTGAGAGGTATTTTGGGCTGAGTCCCATGAGTTGAGATGAATTGCCGAGTGGCTTGTGAGGATGACTAAGCGAGGCCGAGCGCCGAGTATGTGAGGATAGTTATGGATCGGGCTGCACGCCGCAACAATACATATATTATGTATGGATCGGGCTGCACGCCACAAAAATATATATGTTATATATTACATATGGGTCGGGATGCACGCCACAACAATATATATATATATATATATATTATGTATGGATCGGGCTGCACACCACATCAATATATATGTATTATATGTGGATCGGGATGCACGCCGCAACAATATACATTATGTATGGGTTGGGCTGCACACCACAACAATATATATATAGGATCCGGCTGCACGCCGCAACAATATAATGCTTGGGCCGCGACAGACACCCGGTACTGTACCGAGCACCAACTTAACTAATCTTTCTTATTACATCATTATGGGTAAGTGGGACAAAAGGGGCGTCATGAGATAACCAGAGTAAACATGAGAGAATACCCGACATAGAATGACTCAACCTGTTATAGAAACTCATACCTGTAACATACGGACCTATAAGGCCAACGTGATCCTTTATATACTTAAAACATAGGCCGACAAGACCATACAAGTATCAGGATACATGACATCTGTCGGCAAACCTCTGAGAGTACATAAATATCATAAATTCCATGACAGGGCCCTGCCATACCAATCAATACATATACTAATCATACTGACCAAAGCACCAATACCTTCCGCTGAGCTGATAGCCTACTTGGAGGACTCTCAACCTGTTTATCGGGACCTGCGGACATGAAACTCAACGTCCCTAGGCAAAAGGGACGTCAGTACAAATAAAGTACCAAGTATGTAAGGCATGAAAAGCAGTATAGAAAAGACTTGAAAGAAACATGGAGTAAAGGACTCAACATGTATGTCTGAATAGCTCCGTGAATCATGAAACATATATAACGTCATGCATATGCGTATAAATGTCATACCATGGGTAGGTATATGCATTCATAACATCATCAAGACTCTGAGGGTATCCCATCATATCATCTCGGCCACTGTGGGCAAAATCATCAACGTATACTAGCTGATCAGGTGGTGGTGCGTATATAACGCCGTAACCTTTTCCTATATCCCATATACATATATACACACATATATACGCGTATATAATGCAATCTAATCATGGGTTAATGTACATGTAGAAATGAATGCAATGCATGAGAAGTACGTAAATAAAATCTTTCGGAGTGGTATCAGACAATTATGGCTTTGATTAGTATCATGAAATAAACTTTATCAACTTACGTATTTTCTAAGACCCATGAACAGATGATAAATCAACAGGACACATGGGGAATCAAGAATATAGGCATCTCTAGTATTTCTATGAATAGAGTGATTTATGGAAATTGTGCATTTGCTCGTTTCGTTTGTATCAGATGGATCATGCCAAAAAGAAAGAAGGGACAACCTTAACATACCTGAGTTGATTCTCTTGACAATCCCTCTAACACAGGTCTTTTGTGATAAAACACATAACAGCGGATCAAAGTAGGGGAAAATCCATATGATATTCTTGAGAAAGTTTGCACCGTATTCCTTTAGAATCGCAAAATCCCATTGCTATAATATTAAGAAATCTCGTTTGAATGAGAGATTGAAACAACTCACGTTGCTAATGAAGTTTCATCTTGATAATCGCACTTGATTCCCCTGCCTGAATTATAAGTACTGATAATCTTCATTAACTGGGCGTCTCGTACCCTTCTTCATCTTGCTTCTTTTACTTGTTGAAACTTGTATTTATCTTCTGAATCTCTCATTGCCTTTCACCATAGGGGTGGATAGATATTTTTGCCTTAAGTCTCCTTGTCAAGAGGCTTACACATCGTAGTACACACATGATCTACTGAAGACCTTACATTTAACAATCATAAACATGATGCAAAATCGAGTTCATCTGACTCAACTCTTCCAAAGCCGCATTCAATCCCTTAAGAACCATCTTTCTAGATGTAGGCATTATCGTATTATGAATAATATGGAGGTTAGGAAATTGAGCTCTTACAACTGAGCTCTACCACACGATCTAGAGTAAGAAGAAAGAGTGAAAATCCTAAATGCCCTATAGCCTCCTGCTTATAAGTGTGGTGCACAACATACTCAGAAACAAGACTCTACTAGACACAACTTGTAGACTCCCTAGGAGAGAACTGCTCTGATACCACTTTTGTCACGACCCAAATCGATGGGCCGCGACAGGTGTTGATACCCAATTTTCCCCTCATATTTTTCAAATATATTTATATACTTTTAAAATAGTGCATATGCATTACCATTTGATTTACAAGCATGCACAAGTAATTTTTTCATATTTTTCCATACTTTTTAAAGACTTTAAATCAATTTATTTCTGCATTTTATTATATAAATATCCAATAATTATCCTCCAAATTATTTTTTTGATGATTTAATCATCTAAATCTTATCATTTATACCCCTACAAGGTTTTAAAATTTTCGGTGCATATGTTATAATTACATTTGCATTTTTAAGGCTAAAATTGCACATTTTGCTATAATAGCCCATGCATGCTTAATTACATTAGTTATGCAAAAGATAACCTTTTAAATTTTTATAGTGTTAAATAATTATTTAAATCATTTTTATGCACAAATTATATTTTTTAGTTATTTATTATTTTTATAAATTATTTATTTATTAAATTGGGTACTTAAAATCTGGCTCCCAATTTTCAATTAAATATGGACCCAAACACTACCCAGACCAGCCCAATACCCCTGGCCCAATTTCCTTTACCCACTTAATAAACCGACCAACACCTGTCTAAATCCCAATCGTTGATCACAAATGATCAACGACTCACAGACAACCCCCTTTCCTTATATCTCCACCCCCAAACCCTAAACCCAATTTTCCAAAACACGCTGCCTCTATTTCCCTCTGGTGAACCCTAATCCCGCCGCATCAC
The DNA here is from genome assembly GCA_005239525.1 of Nicotiana knightiana. NCBI lineage: Eukaryota > Viridiplantae > Streptophyta > Magnoliopsida > Solanales > Solanaceae > Nicotiana > Nicotiana knightiana. The sequence goes on from ML405031.1 coordinate 19,186, forward strand.
TAAAGTTCCCCCAATCCCATTCCTGATGGGATTCTTTCCCCATTCACTTACCAGTTCGATGTTTTTCCTTTATTTGGTGATTCTTTACAGAATAACTTAAGTACTTGCCTAATCTGGACAACCTTAAGTCCAAACGCGTTATTTTGTATCATATGAGCCCGATTCGCTCGTATCTTGATGATTCCCTAAGGTTAGGATTTCAGATTCTCTTTTCATTCGAACCAAATCTGGTTCAAGCTTTGATTTGTTGCATAATTTCGTTATTATTCACCCTGTCATGTGTGATGCCTATTTTTGTCGATTTCTTTTACTTACCCGAATTAGGGTTTTAGATCTTCTTTACTTGAACCAAATCTGGTTCGATTCTGTGCTTCTTTTGAGTAATTTCCCGTCTATGTTTATTGTATGCATTATGTGATCCTTTGCCTTATTTTCTGCCAATCTTGTATATATTTACCTAAAATTTAGGGTTTCAATTCTACTGATTTAAGTACTTGCCATTTTTGGTGTTTAAACTAACTATTTCCCATGTTTATGTTCTAATTTCTGCACTATTTAAACCCCTTCCCACTCCCCTTTGGAAGAGTTTTTTTTAAGTTCTGAGTTCGAAAATCTTTCACTACTATAACAAAAACTATGTGCTTCCACTCTTGAATAATCTCATTCTGTGTTCTGATTCCTGTCCGGCTGAAAGCCAAGGCCAGAAATCTCCAAGTTTTTGCTTCTGTTAGGTGATATTTACCATACTGTTGGATCCCTTTCTTCCTTGTTTCATCTCAATTGGTGAGTTATTAGACCCTCTGCCATCTCATGATGATTATTTGCTCAATGTGTTACTTCAATTAGACTATGTTATCCTAAATGCTATTACTTGTAGTTTGAGACATGTTTGAACCTAGTTTGAGTTGATTAATTAAATTCTGCTTAAACTCTATGTCATTGATGACTATCTCTTGAAGTTAAGTTATGAACCTTCTTGTATCATGCTTTTATACCTTTCTTGTAAATTGATTAACTAGGTATATATGTCTTCCTTAATAGGATAACAACTCTGTTCTGGGTGCATTATAATGTGGCTTGTTTGACTTTGTTCTTACTATATTATGACACCTCTAGTAACTGCCTCAATCAGTTGTTAACATGTACTAACCTATTGCTAATTAATGTGCTTCCTTCCTATGACACTAGTTACTATACTTAGTCTAATCTGGACTCCCTATTATCACTATGAATCTGCTTATGAACTTGACTTGTTAGCATGTGATTGAGTCTAATTCCTAAAACTTGACTAAGTTCGCTTAAGTTCAAGCATGTCTGCTATTTGTTTTTATACATGTGTTCTGTCCCTTTAGTGAAATTCTTTGACTCCCTCCTATTCCTTTACTATCTGCCCTTTCTGAATCCTCGTTCTTAGCCGGCTGAAAGGCAATGCTATTTAGGTTCTGTCCTCTGACCTCCCTAGTGTGAGCACTGCTCAGGGTCCATGTGAGACCCTTGTGAACTCTGACACACTAGGATCTGGTCCCTAATATTTCCTTGAACTATTTTTGATCAATCTCTCTAGTGAGAGCATTGCCCTGGGTTATTGAAGCCCTTGGGAACTCTGACATACTAGGGATTTAGGTTCTGTATGCTTAGCCTTGATAATATGGGGAATCACTCAACAACTGGTTATGTTGTATCTATGAACAATGGATTTTGGAGCTATTGTGAGTAGAAGGCCAGGCCTGTCCAGGTGTATTTGGGCCTGCTATAGGCTCCCTATAGTTATATTTACTAATTTATCATATTAAATTCTGGTCCGTAATAATTATTTTTAACAACAATTCTGGGGTGTTAGTGAAATTGGGAAGAGGTTTTTATTTTACATTTGCAATAAAGCTTGGTAGAAATCCTGCCTGTAGGTTCGATACTGTGTTGTTGAATGTTGTATTTTAGAAATCATGACAATAGATGCCTTGTTATGGTTAGTCACTATGTGCTAGCAACGATTTCCATAGGCTCATTATTTGGTTCAATTATGTTCTGTTATAGACCACGCTTATAGGAAATAATGTGATCTAATATGTGTGAAAATGCCTGCTTACATAGTGGTTCTGTTTAAATTATAAAAATCATGCCTATGGGATCTAAAACAGGATCAAATTATAGAAATCATGCCTATAGGACCTAAAACTGGATCAAACTGTAGATTGTATGCCTAAATCTGTTTAATTGTCATTTCTGCCCGCTTATTCATGAGTTTCCAAACGCTGTGGTGTTACCCTCATTAGAAAACATGCATATAGGGTTAAAACAAATTATTCTGGATCTGTTTCTATGACTTGCCACTATTTACTATCGCATAAAAGACCTAGATCCACGCTAGTAGGCTTAATCTTATTATGCTAAAATCAGTAGGCAAATTTATATATGTCCTAATAATCGCATTAAGAAACTGATTTTGTACATGACCGCCTGATTGTTCATTCAACATCACATACATATCCTGCCTATAGGATGCTGCAATTAATTAAAGTCTGTCAATGTTAACCAGTTAGGCGTGCATTTGCTGTCTAAATGCATAGGCTAATTTGATCCCATACTTGCTTATATTTGAGAGTCCTAAACTGTTTTGTATGTCGCTTCGTATTTTTCTTTTTGAGCAGTCTAGAACCAACCTGAAATAGAGGTCCAAATATCTCCTGGACCATAGGCATGGTACGGGTAGTGCACATATAGGGTACGACTTAGAATTAAATAGAGCGCTTTAGGTAAAAAACTTAAAGATAGTAATCAGGTAGCAGGAGATGATAGTCTATGCCCGCTAAATAATAGGAGTAATAACCTATCTTGAGGGAGTTGCGAAATATTATTTATGTTGCACGGGGTGATCCTTTAGGCTAAAAAACTTAGGACCCCCCATTTCTGTTTAAAGTAATCCTTTTATTATTTGTCCAAACTGTTTCTTTTCTCTTAGACTAATTCACCTAATTCAAGTTCGGTCGGGACCCACCGTTGTGGACCTGGAGGAGTGCCTAACACTTTCTCCTCAAGGGAATTTGAGCCCTTACCCGATCTACGGTGGCGCAAACTAGTAAACCCGAGTCATTTGCAAATAGGTGACCTAACACACCTTAATCCGGTAGGTGGAGACTCTCTCTTTTAATAACTCTTCCTTTAAAAGAGTTGTCAATGTCGAAACCCGATTTCACGAGAATTAAGGGGCGCGAAAACATGGTGACTCTGCTGGGGATATCATTAGGCTCTTACCATAATGAACTTGGTCTATGTGAATTAGTCTCTCTCAATAAGCATGTCTTTATTATTTTGCTTGAACATCCCGCTCCCATTCTCCCTTTTATTACTATACAAGTATCCATATACATGACATCCCTCTAAGAGTACATAAATAACATAAAGGTCAGGATAGGACTCCACCATACCAATCAATACATATCAAAATAATACTGACCAAATAAGCAACTCTGGAGCAAATGGAGTGCACCAATACCTTCCGTTGAGCTGGTAGCCTACTTGGAGGACTCTTAAGCTGTCTATCGGGACTTGTGGGCATGAAATGCAGCGTCCCCAGGAAAAAGAGACATCAGTACAAATAATGTACCTGTAACGACCCGGTCGGTCGTTATGAGAGTTTAGCCCCGTTTCCCCCATTTCTGCTTCATTATATGTGGTTCAGCTTCATTATGTTGTGTTAAAATTGGTTGGCTCGGGTTCAGAGTATATTTTGGAGAGAAATGAGACACCTAGTCTCTTAACTTGGTTCAATAGTGGAAAAGTCAACTGGGAGTTGACTTATTGGTAAACGACCTCGAATGTGGATTTTATGGCTCGGATAGCTTCGTTAGGTGATTTGGGACTTAGGAGTATGTTCTGAATGAAGTTTTGATGTCAGGTGTAGAATTAGGCTTGAATTGGAAAAAGTTAGTTTTTGATGATTTCCGGTCGGCAGTGGAAAATAGGCTATGAGGGTCGGAATGGAATTTCGAAAGTTGGAGAAGGTTCGCAATGTCATTTTGGATATGTATGCAAATTTTTAGGTCAATCGGATGTGTTTTGGTTGGTTTCGGCATCATTGGCAAAATTTAGAAGTTTCAAAGTTCATAGGCTTGAATTTGATGTGATTTTGGTGTTTTTGCGTTGTTTTGGTGTTTCGAAGGCTCGACTAAGTTTGAATGAGGTTATGGTATGTGTTGGTATGTTTCGTTGGGGCCCCGAGGGCCTCAGAATTGATTTCGGATAGTTAGCGGAGGTTTGGACCTAGGAATTTGCAGCAAAATAGCTGCTGGTGTTATTTTATTTGTGTGGACGCACCTGCAGATGGGGAGCCGTAAGTGTGATGGCCGCAGGTGTGAAGGTCCTTGAGCAGGTGCAAAAAGAGTCCAGGCTGGAGGAATCCGTAGGTGCGAGGCATGGGTCGCACCTGGGAAGCAGCAGCTGCGGAAAATGACTCGCAGATGTGAAGTTTGGATTTTAGTGGGATTTCGTAGGTGCGCACCTGGGACCGCAGGTGCGAAGAATTGTCCGCATGTGCAGATTAACTGGGCAGACAATATAAATAGGTGCCTCCGCTAAATTTTTGCATTTCCTTTCATTTTGCATGTGTGATTGAGCTAGTTTGGGAGCAAATTGAAGGGGAAATTCGAGAATCTTTAGTGGAGGTAAGTTTCCCGGATTATAAACTCGTTTCTATGTTATTTTGTGACGGATTAGGCTTGGAATTTGTTGTTAAATGGCATAAATTGGGGGTTTAGGGCTTGAGAAATTGAGACTTTTAAATTAAGGAATTTAGGCGTTGTTTGTGGTCGGATTGTGATACATTTTATATGTATAGACTCGGGAAGGGATAAGGATTCTTGTAATGCATTTTTTATCGAATTCCGAGACGTGGGCCCGAGGCTCGGGTTTAGCCAAATTTCGAGAATTGTGTCTAAATTGATAGTTTTTGATTGGGTTTTGTTTCTTTAGCGTATATTGATGATGTTTGTCTGATTGTGATAGACTCGGAGCATTTGGGAGTCGACTTGACAGGCAAGAGCATCGCAGATTAGTACTTTGGCCTGGGTGGGGGTAAGTAATGGCTATAAATCTTGTCCTGAGGGTATGAAACCCAAGACTTCGAATTTCTCACTATTTTTAGAATGGCGCACATGTCGGATGACGAGTATTTGGCGTGTACTGATTTTTTGGTTTAGACTTGGTCCTCTCCGCAGAAACTATTGCGTTGCGTATTTTTACTATATATCATATGTTAAATTGTGTTCCAAAACTATTGATATATTTGTGCTATAAGCCATGTTTGGGGCCTCGTGCCGACTTGTTTGGACCCCCTTGGGGGGGGGGGGGGNACTATTTTGAGATATAAAATGATGCTTTTGGGTCGAGTACCCCATTTTACTGATACGCCCGATGGGCTTTTGAGAAATTCTGACTTAGTGAGGCCGAGGGCCTGATTGTGAGGATATGATACGCCATGAGGTGGCTTGATATTAGCGTTTGGGCTGAAGGAGCCCCTTTGGAGTCTGTACACACCCATAGTGAGTGCAGGTACCTACTGAGTGCGAGTGTCGAGTGATTGGGAGGCATGAGTGACTGTGAGGTATGCCCGAGGGGCTGATTATGAGTGACTGTGAAGCACACCCGAGGGGTAGGTTCTCATACATGTTTTCTCCCGAGGGGCTACTTATGATTTTACCACTTTCACTCTGAACTTATGAAATATGTTTTGCCCGAGGGGCTTTTTATGACTTTTATCACTTTAGACTAAACTTCTTGATAGTTATGTTGAAACTATTGGAAAGTATATTTCCAAATGACTTTACTGAAATCGACTTTTAAGCGTTATGATTTAACGCATACATTGTTGGAAAGAAAGGCTACGCTTATTGTGAAATGATGATTTGATTTATGTGTTTCTTACTGCTCTGACCTGATTTATTTTCAGTAATACCTAGTCGACGTACTCACATTACTCCCTGCACCTTATGTGCAGATTCAAGTGTTAGGGCAGAGTGAGCTGTGTATCGGTTCCAGAGATCTTCTTGGGGATTTTGCGAGGTAGTTGCATGCGTCCCCAGTCCTTCCCTCTTCTGCTTACTATTGTAGAGTTTATTCTTTTCTTTTCAGTTGTATATTTTATATAGATGCTCATGATCAATGACTCTGGGATCTCGGGGTTGTATTTAATATTCGGTGTAGCTTTATCTGTTTTAAAATGTTTAAAAGAAACCTTTATGGGTTATCAATTTAGTAATGATATAAATGGAAGATTATTACGATTTGAGTGTGGTTTTGGCTAGCCTATTTCCATGATAGGCGCCATCACGACTGGTTTAGATCTGGGGTCGTGACAAGTTGGCATCAAAGCTCTAGGTTACATAGGACTCACCGATCATGATCAGGTTTAGTAGAGTCATGCGGATCGGTACAGAGACGTCTATACTTATCTTCGAGAGGCTGCATAACCCTTAGGAAAATCTCACATTCTTGAATTCTTGTCGTGCGAATCCATTTTATTCACCCAAGAGCGTAACTCTTGAATTCCATCCTTGTATTCGAACGCGCACGAGAGCGCTTGGTATCAGTTGTGCATCGACGACTTGTGACTTCCATGGATGAGATGTGATTTTAGCATGGTTGTAATGGACCAGTCTGGAGGACTTAAGGCCAGATTCATTCTTTTGTTTGAGTGCTAAGAATTCGATTCTGTGAGCTGTGCATTTGGTGACTTATATGTCCGTTGGTGTCCTTATTTACGGTACTTTGTGACTGGATGTCTAAGTGGTGAGTATGATTTGAGGGTAAGATGTGTTCATATTGTTTGATTGTGACAAAAAGGGGATGGACTGGATATGTAGCAAGAATTGTTGAGTGTTTGAATTCTGTCTCGATTTGGTATATGGCTTTGAGTTGTGAGTGTATTGGAAGACCTCTCATGTTGTTTAGTTATGGAGTGAAGCGGAAACTTCTGTTGTGGTATGAGTTCCTGCTAATGTCCTTTGGGCTGATCATTGCCCCAGTAGTGTTCATGTAACTGATTAGCGGTGTATTGCAACCGTATTAGCACTCATTTGTTATTGTATTCATTGATGGAATCCTGATGTATACGCGTAGCCAGGAGTAGCATACTCAATATTTGAGGATGGCATTATAAGGATTCAGGGAGGAAAGGCTCTATGCAAAGTTCTCCGAGTGTGAATTTTGGCTCGGTTCAGTAGCATTCTTGGGACACGTGGTGTCCAGTGAGGGTATCTATGTGGTCAGACATGTGTGGTTAGAGCTTGCAGAAGCTCAAGATTTCTTTGACCACCGCTCCAGTGTTAGTTCTTCCATCAGCTTCAGGTCCTTACTGCATATTGTGATGCCTCGAGGGTAGGCGTTGTTTGTGTTTAGATGCAGAAGGGTGTAGTGATTGCGTGATAGTTATGGTCTTCAGAAGTGTACATAGAGATATCAATTTGAGGCTAAGCGAGCAGGGGTATCTTCGGCGGGTTTTCCTGGGGTGTGTGATCCTTATGTTGTTCTGTAGTAAGTTCTCTTCTACAAGTAAATGATATATGTTATAATTTGAGTTTAGATCGCTTGTGGAAGTTGGTATGACTATTACAATGGTGAATGCGAGATTTGCAGATGACTTGAGCTGTTAGACGGGTTGTGTTATTATGGGCGTTGTGAGTTATTGGTTGTCTTGATCGTTGGCTTTGAGCCAAGTGGGGGAGTCCGTTAATGATAAGTTGATTACACGATTATGTGTGGTATTGGTTTCAGTTTGAGGTATATTGGTAAATCATTTATGACCTGTAGATGTGGGGTCTGGGGATGATTCGAGTAATGAAAATTTCTTCGATATAGGTCGTAATGTACTCTATTGGGTAATTGGGTTCTATTGAATGATTCAGTGGAAATTTTAAAAAGGTGTAGTGTGTGCAGTGTATGAACTTGCTTGTGGATTCAAGTGAGTGGATTACTTTCCTAGTATGTTAGTGCGCAAACGGGTCAGGTCGATTCTGTGCAATTGGCCGGTGTAATTGAGATTTACGTTGGAGGATTTCAGGACTTGTAGCATTTCTACATCATCATGGGTTCCACATATAGGTATCAAGAAGGTGAAGGTAATGACTTTATATCGCAGGAAGTCTCTTCAGGGTAAGTATTTTGGATGTGGTACTTTTGGGGATATTCGAGAGAGTATTCAGCGGCTTACGAGCCTTAGGCAGTATGGTGTTATGCTTGGGGTCTCGTGAGGTGAGTCTGGGTTGAGAATTGCGGTATTACTGCAAGGAGAAGTATCAATTTGAAGGTAAGTCAGAAGAAACTCGGGTAAATAGGACAACTTAGTAGTAGGTCGGATCGGCATGGTAAGGGATACGATTAGTTCTTTGTGTGTTCATAAGGTAATGAGTTCTTACAGGTGTTTCTTAGCAATGCTCTTGAATTTTTGGTGGCCTGCGTAGCTTGGTTGAGTTAGAAGGATTCAGTCCTGACGGTTTGGTGTTGTACAAATGGTATTTCAGATAGCTCCTGATGGTTTTTACCACGTAGAGATGCGTATTTTCTGCAGGCGTGAGGTGCATGTGATGTATAGTGATTTTGCTTCTAAATGGGATCAAATGGGGAGTTCTTGACTAGTTGGGTGCGTAGTTGCTTGTGGCTCAGAAGGGATTATGAAGTTCTCATATTTATCGTAGTATGGCAGGGTGTATGCGGTATGTTGTGTAGAGTTGAGATCTGCATGTGTGAGGTCGCGGTTCAGTTCTGGAAGGAAGGTCATAAATGCTTAGGCATCATGGGCAGTTTTAGATGACTAGGTAGATGATATCACTAAATGGTGCGGCTTGATGAGGGTATACATTTCAGAAACAACAATGTGTTTGAGTTACGGGTACTTCATTGGTATTGCGACGCTCTCTTGTGGGATCGAATGTTGATATTCAAGGTTTCTTGGTAACACAGAAGAATTATAGGGGTATCCCTCGTGGAATTATTGAGTATTAGGGATGTGCTAAGTATTCGAGCGGTGGTGTTGGGATCAGATATAGTAATTCGTGCACTTCATGGACTTCGAGACTTAAGAGTTCTCATAAACAGGTTATTTTGTGGCAGTGAACTGTGAAGATGCGAGCAAAGCTAGTCAGATGTTAGTATGTACCATGATTCAGTCATTGTGAACTTTTCGGTGAGTTATCTATCTGTTGAGGGTGACCAGAGTTGATTCGCGGTTATTGGTCGGTCCGCATGAGTGTGTGTTCTACACCGGGTCGAAATTACTAACTTCAAATTTCTATTGTTGAGGAATGTACCATTCGATTGTCATTGAGTTTATTCATGTTCTGGAGTGATGTATGAGTTACCCTTCGGTGTTGCGAGGGGTTGTGATTGTTGGTTATAGGCACATATGGTGCGGATTGGGCTTTATAGCTGAATTTGACTAAGGTAGGTAATTGGGTGTTGCGAGGTTAAAACGAATTGGTTATGTTCATTCGGGTTTGTGTGGCATGGTATCGTTTGATTTCCCCGTGGTTATGGAAACGCACTTTGAGTACTTGATGTCGAATTGCGCATGTTTATTGATTTTGAGCAAGGTAACTTGAATTATTTCATGTGGACCAGCATGTGGATGGGATCAGGCATTGTAGCAGAGTTATGTGGGGGTGTGATCCTTGGTGTCAGATTCGTGTGTTTTGACTTTTCGATGAGTGTCAGGATCTTAGCATGGTGTGTGATGGTAATTGTTAATGCGGGATGGTCCCCTCGTGTGAATCTTTTATATAATTTGATTACATTGGGATGCTGCTATTGAGTGCACGAGTTACACATGTCATGTCATCAGAGTGGTCATGTTGGATGAGAAGAGGTCATTGGACCTAGGATGAATATTGTCAGAATTGTCTACTGCATACTTGGAAGGATAAATATCGGGAGTCGTCTTAGAAATCTGCTCTAATTCCTATTTGGGAAGGGGGAGCTTCATTTCTGACTGATCGGACGAATGGTTGTTAGTTTCTACGTGTTTCTTTCCTCATCGGTAGTATATGAAAGTGTTTGAGCGAGGCATTTCTTGATAAGAGGTAATGTACTGGCATTGGGTTGGTCAAAGCAGCTATTGTGATTAGGAGTTATCGCTCTAAGTGTTTGAGTCATGTGGTGTATTATGTGATTTCATCTGAGGCGCGTATATGGCTTAATTCAGCATGTTCAGACTTGTGCAGTTTATAGTTATGGAAATTTTTATCTTGTATATTATTTCAGAAGTGGGAATTTGGTTCTAAGGTTTATTGGTCAGGATTGGATATCAAAATTTCAACATTGTTGTGCTATTGGACCTATATGGGATAGGGTGGCGTGGGATCACCCCCGGGTATGTGCATGGTAGGCTACGTGGCAGTTTGATGGTGTTGGAGAACAACTCCTGGCGCGTGCGAGGATGAGCGTATGTTTAAGTGAGGGAGGATGTAACGACCTGGCCGGTCGTTCCGAGAGTTTAGCCCCGTTTCCCCCGTTTCTGCTTCATTATATGTGGTTCAGCATCATTATGTTGTGTTAGATGGTTGGCTCGGGTTCAGAGCAATTTTTGTAGAAAAATGAGAAACTTAGTCTCTTAACTTGATTCAATAGTGGAAAATCCAACTGGGAGTTGACTTATTGGTAAACGACCTAGGAATGTGGATTTTATGGCTCGGATAGCTTCGTTAGGTGATTTTAGGTCAATCAGATATGTTTTGGTTGGTTTCAGCATCATTGGCGAAATTTAGAAGTTTTAAAGTTCATGGGCTTGAATTTGATGTGATTTTGGTGTTTTGCATTGTTTTTGGTGTTTCGAAGGCTAGACTAAAAGTCGAATGAGGTTATGGGATGTGTTGGTATGTTTGGTTGGGGCCCCGAGGGGCTCAGGGTTGATTTTGGATGGTTAGCGGAGGTTTGGACTTAGGAATTTGCAGCAAAATAGCTGCTGGTGTTATTTTATTGGTGTGGCCGCACATGCAGATGGGGAGCCGCAGATGCGAGGCTGCAGGTGCGAAGGTCCTTGCGCAGGTGCGAAAAGAGGCCAGGCTGGAGGAATTCGCAGGTGCGACGCATGGGCCGCACCTGCAAAGTTTGGATTTTAGTGGGATTACGCAGGTGCGCACCTGGGACCGCAGGTGCGAAGAATTGTCCGCAGGTGCGGATTAACTGGACAGACAGTATAAATAGGTACCTCCACAAAATTTTGGCATTTCTTTTCATTTTGGATGCGGGATTGAGCTAGCTTGGGAGAAAATTAAAGGGGGAATTCGATAATCTTCAGTGGAGGTAAGTTTCCCGGATTATAAACTCATTTCTATGCTAATTTGTGATGGAATAGGCTTGGCATTTGTGATTAAATGGCATAAATTAGGGGTTTAGGGCTTGGAAAATTGAGACTTGTAAATTAAGGAATTTAGGCATTGTTTGTGATCGGATTGTGATGCATTTTATATGTATAGACTCGGGAAGGGATAAGGATTCTTGTGACGCGATTTTCATTGAATTCCAGACGTGGGCCCGAGGCTGGGTTTGGCTGAATTTCGAGAATTGTGTCTAAATTGATAGTTTTCGATTGGGTTCTGTTCCTTTAGCGTATATTGATGATGTTAATCTGATTGTGATAGACTCGGAGCATTTGGGAGTCGATTTGAGGGGCAAGAGAATCGCAAATTAGTACTTTGGCCCGGGTAGAGGTGAGTAATGGCTATAAATCTTATCCTGAGGGTATGAAACCCCCAGACTTCGTATTTCTCACTATTTCTAGAATGGTGCACATGTCGGATGACGAGTATGTGGTATGTACTGATTTTTTGGATTGAACTTGGTCCTCTCTGCGGCAACTATTGAGTTTAGTATTTTTCCTATAAATCATATGTTAAATTGTGTTCTAAAACTATTCAAATATTTGGGCTATAAGCAATGTTTGGGGCCTCGTGCCGACTTGTTTGGACCCTTTTGAGGGGCTTTTTATTGCTATTTCATCACTGTTGATTTATGATTTACACTCAGTCATGTTATGTTTAACTAATTTCGAAACTCAGCCTTATTTGCACTGTTTAGAGATATAAAATGATACTTTTGGGTCGAGTACCCCGTTTTACTGATACGACCGAGGGTCTTTTTGGAGTTGCTGACTGAGTGAGGCGAGGGCCTGATTGTGAGGATATGATACTCCACGAGGTCGCTTGATATTAGCGCTTGGGCTGCAGGAGCCCCTCCAGAGTCTATACACACCCCCAGTAAGCGCACGTATCTACTGAGTGCGAGTGCCGAGTGACGAGTGATTGGGAGGCATGAGTGACTGTGGGTATGCCCGAGGGGATGATTATGAGTGACTGTGAGGCATGCCCGTGGGGCAGGTTCTGATACATGTTTTCGCCCGAGGGGCTACTTATGATTTTACCACTTTCACTCTGAACTTATGAAATATGTTTTGCCCGAGGGGATTTTTATGACTTTTATCATTTTACACTAATCTTCTTGAAAGTTATGTTGAAAGTATTGGCAAGTATATTTCCGAATGATTTTACTGAAATCGGCTTTTAAGCGTGATGATTTAACGTATACATTCTTGGAAAGAAAGGCTGTGCTTATTGTGAAATGATGATTTGATTTATGTGTTTCTTACTGCTTTGACCTGATTTATTTTCATTACTACTGAATTGGCGTACTCACATTACTCCCTGCACCTTGTGTGCATATCCAAGTGTTAGGGCATATTGAGTTGTGTATCTGTTCCAGAGATCTTCTCGGGGATTTTACGAGGTAGCTGCACGCGTCCGCAGTCTTGCCCTATCCTGCGTACTATTATAGAGTTTATTCATTTCTTTTTAGTCGTATATTTTATGTAGATACCCATGACCAGTGACTCCGGGATCTCGGGGTTGTATTTAATATAAGGTGTAGCTTTATCTGTTTTAAAATGTTTAAAAGAACCTTTATGGGTTATCAGTTTAGTAATGATATAAATGGAAGATTATTATGATTTGAGTGTGGTTTTGGCTAGCCTAGTTCCACGATAGGAGCCATCACGACTGGTTTAGATTTGGGGTCGTGACAGTACCAAGTATGTAAGGTATGAAAATCAGTAAACAATATACATGAGAGAAACATGGAGTAAAAGACTCAACATGTATGTCTGAATAGCTCCGTGAATCGTTTCACATTTATAATGTCATGCATATGCGTATAAATGTCATACCATGCGTAGGTATATGCATTCATAACATCATCAAGCCTTGGAGGGTATCCCATCATATCATCTCGACCACTGTGGGAAAAATCATCAACATATACCAGCTGATCAAGTGGTGATGCATATATAACGCCGTAACCTTTTGCCATATCCCATATATATATATAACGCCATCTGGTCATGGGTCAATGTACATGTATAAATGAATGCAATGCATGAGAAGTACGTTAATAAAATCTTTTGGAGTGTCATAAGACCATTATGTCTTTGATTAATATCATGAAATAAACTTTATCAACTTACATATTTTCTGAGACCCATGAACAGATGATAAAATAATAGGTCACATGGGCAATCAAGAATATAGGCATCTCTAGTATTTCTATGAATAGAGTCATTTATGAAAGTTGTGCATTTTCTCGTTTCGTTTGTATTGTATGGATCATGCCAAAAATAAAGAAGGGATAACCTTAACATACTTGATCCAATTCTCTTGACAATCCCTCTAACATACATCTTTTGTGATAAAACACGTAACAGTGGATCGAAGCAGGGGAAAATCTGTATGATATTCTTGAGAAAGATTGCACCGTACTCCTTTACAATAACAAAATCCCGTTGCTATAATATTAATAAATCTCTTTTGAGTGAGAGATTGAAGAAACTCACGTAGCTAATGAAGTTTCATCTTTTTGAAGCCTTTAAATTAGATGTAAAAATGTCTTCACTTGTGAATTAGAGAAGGAATTTTAATGTCATGGTGGTGTGGACCCCACTTTGAAGACTTGGTGTCACCAAACTCACAAATTTGTGCCACCTTGGAATGTGACTTAAGTGTCTTAAATTTAGGATTATTGGTCTGCCACATTGGGGCGTTTTAGGCCTTATCCAAAATTTTAATTATTCACTAATTCCTTAATTAACTAATTAATCTCCCATTAACCAATAATCAACTAATTACCCACATAATTAAGAATTATCTCAAATTACTTAATGTAATGATCACTTTTTCAACACACTTTATGTATCCTACTATCGTGTTTATGGGGTATCTTTTATGGCACTAGCCCATAAATACTGGGTATTATAGCTCAGACTGTATTATATCCCATATTGACAAACTTCGGCGAAACTCATTTTCATTGATTCGTTTACCCTTTAACCTTCAAGTCACTTACTTATCGCTTGTTATAAATTTGATAAATGCTTATAACCTCAAGATAATCTCATTCTCGAACTTACATCGATTGAATTACGACGAAACTTTAACATACGAAAATGCAGGATGTAACATCTTATTTATGAGCTTTCATCAATTTACTTATGGCGTACTTTCATGTATGAAAACATAGGGTGTAACGTGGAGTCTAACTTTTCCCTCTGGTAATCATATTGGAGTCACCAACTCATTTCTCGAAATGGGGATATGACTTTATGCCTTATACTCTTTTATTGTCTCAAGGACTGTAACCTCTTGTATTTTCCTTCACTTGACTATAGACTCTGTCATCCTGTCATATTTTGAGTTACCTTTATCACCCATTTATCACATCTCAATCATAATGCTTCATTTACCCTCTTCTTATTCTCATGCTAATATTTCTGTCTTTATTCTGAAAACTTTAACAAAATATTCTTTCTTTTTTTAGCTCCCCTTGCTCTATCCACTGGCTCTTCGGTTCACCTAACATTCCCTCTTAACTAGGGAATGGAGCCATACTAAGGTAAACATTTATCCCTTCTAGGATTCCACTGCCTATCTTCTGAAATTTCTGAATTTTCTAGTATTCATATCTAGCTGTACTATTTTTGGGTGCACCATCAGAGTATCTCACAAGGAGAACTATTACCACATTTGCAATATCCTTAGGAATTGTGAGTTAATGATAACAATCCATCCACAATCTTGGGTTACTCTAACCCCAGTTGGATTCTGATATTCTATCCTTCTCTTAAACTATATATGTTAACTCCTATAGGGCATAACTGAGATGGGTGTTGTCAAGTGTGTATATCTCTTTTACTGTTGAAAGTAACTCAAAATGATTATATATCTCTGCAAAAATTGTAGATACAGATAATCTTCACTAACTGGGTACCTCGTATTCTTCTTCACCTTGCTTCTTTTACTTGTTGAAACTTGTATCTACCTTCTGATTCTCTCTTTGCTTTTTACCATAGAGGTTGATAGATATTCATGCCTTAGAGTTCCTTATCAAGAAGCTTACACATCTTAGTACAGACAAGATCTGCTGACGACCTCACATTTACTCATCATAAGCATGATGCATAATCGAGTTGCTCTGACTCAACTCTTCCATAACCATATTCAATCTCTTACCAACTATCTTTTTGAATGAGGTAATGTTGTATTACGAATAAAATTTAATTAGAATTTTGAATTCTTACAACTGAGCTCTACTACATGATCTAGAGTAAGAAAAAAGAGTAACATCCTAAATGCTTTGTAGCCTCCTGCTTATAAGTATGATGCACAACACACTCATAAATAAGAGTCTACTAGACATGACTTGTAGACTCCCTAGGACAGAACTGCTCTGATACCACATCTTTCACGACCTAAATCGAAGGGCCACGATGGGCACCCGGTGACTTACTCAACTGCGTACCAACATAATGTATCTTTCTTATCACTCCATCATGGGAAAATGGGCCACAAGGGCCATCATGAGATAACCAAAATAAAACATAAAGGAATACTAAACATCAGGCGACCCAACATGATATAGAAATTTATACATGTGACATACGCGCCTCTAAGGCCGACATGATCAATTATATAATCAAAACATAGTACGACAAGACCATACAAGTATTCATATACATGACATTTGTCTACAAGCCTCTAAGAGTACATAAATGTCGGGACTGGGCCCCGCCATACTAATAAATACATGTCCAAATTATACTGACCAAATAGGAAACTCTGGAGCAAGTGGAGCGCACTAACACCTTTCGCTAAGCGGATAGCCTACTAGGAGGACAGTCAACCTGTCTATCGGGACCTGCGGGCATGAAACGCAGCATCCCCAGGCAAAAGGGATGTTAGTACGAATAAAGTACCGAGTATGTAAGGCATGAAAAACAGTATATAAAAGACATGAAAGAAACATGGAGTAAAGGACTCAAACTGTAAGTCTGAAAAGCTCTATGAATCATGAAACATTTATATCAGCATGATCTATACAATAAGTATTAAATGACATTTATTCGCATATGCATGACATTATAAGTATTAAATGATTCACACAGCTATTCAGACTTATATGTCGAGTCTTTTACTCCATGTTTCTCTCATGTCTTTTATTTACTGAATTTTATTCCTTACATACTTGGTACATTATTTGTACTAACGTCCCTTTTTCCTGGGGACGCCGCGTTTCATTCCCTCAGGTCCCGATAGACAGGTGAGAGTCCTCCAAGTAGGCTATCAGCTCAGTGGAAGATGTTGGTGCGCTCTATTTGCTCCAGAGTTACTTATTTGGTCAGTATAATTAGGACATGTATTGATTGGTATGGTGGGGCCCAGTCCTGACCTTTATGATACTTGTGTGCTCTTAGAGGCTTGTAGACAGATGTCATATATACGGATACTTGTACGGACTTACGGCCTATGTTTTGAGTATATAAATGATCATGTTGTCCTTATAGGCCCGTATTTCATGTGTATACGTTTCTATTATATGTTGGGACATCCTATGTCGAGTGTTCCCTCATGTTTCATTCTATTTATCTCACAACAACCTTTCTATTTCATTTAACTATGATAGTATGACACGAAAATACATTAAATTGGTACTTGGTTGAGTAAGGTACCGGGTGCCCATCGCGGCCCATCAGTTTGGGTCGTGACAAACACTTTCTCGGAACCCATTCAAAACCCCAATGGTAAATGTAGTGTCACTCTTTTGGTTTCGAATGAGTGCTATTTACTCCCCAAGCCGGTGGGGGTTGCTATCTACTTGAAGCCTTTGGATTTGAACAAGGTCTGGCGGAAGATGGAAGCCCTTTATGCAGAATGCCTAATTAACAGTAACATGCACTTTGCTACTCAGGTATAAAATTATTATTCCTTCTTCTCTTTTCTCTTGCTAGAAATCCTCATAAATTTAATTGTTGACTTTTTAGGCTAATCTCCTTGACTCCGAAGGCTTGCAGAAGATGATCCAAGACAAAGAAGAATTGCCATCGAACGAGATCATATTTCCGCTCAACTAGATCAACTCGCCTCCCGCCTCCAACCCTTAGAGTCAATATTTGTGCAGATGAACAAGATTAAATCCTAGTTGGAGCAATGTGAGCAAGAAAAGATGGCTCATATCCGAGAGGCCGTTCAACTGAACTCAGAACTTGAGGAGCTGAAGGCTAAGTGGGTTGAACTACATAATGTTGTAACTTTGGAAGTCGAACGTGAGTCTGCTTCCATGGAGCAAATCAATAACCTAGAGACCAGCGTACGTTCCAAAATAGAAGAGGATGCTGCTCCGAGGAGAAGAGAGCTAGGATGGAGGAAAGGTTCAAATAGATCACGGAGCAGAACCGCAAATGTGCGAGGACATATATTAAAATTTTCCAGATCTATGATATCATGAGGGCTGAAAATGAACAATTACAATCCATAATCAAGAAGCTTCGAGCCAAACTACAAAATCAAGAAAACTCTTTCCTCCTTGAGAAAACTTAGGTGATTTATCACACGAGGAGGAAGACTTTGGTGGAGGCCAAAGAACAAATTTCAAACTTGGATGGTTGCATTGCCGAGGATCTTAAATTGGATACATTTGCCTTCGATAACTTTCCCGCTCGGCCCACTGCTTCAATGTCAGGACCCCAAATCTAAACCAGTCGGGATGGCGCCTATCGTGGAACTAGGACAGCCAAATCCACTCTCAATCGTAAATAATCTTCGATTTATATCATTACTAAACTGATAACCCATTAAGGTTTCTTTTAAACATTTTAAAAATAGATAAAGCTACATCCAATATTACATACAAACCCGAGACCCCGGAGTCACTGGTCATGCGCATCTACAGAAAATATACAACTCTAGAAAATAAACTCTATAATAGTAAGTAGCAGAGAGAGCAGGGCTGCGGACGCGTGCAACTACCTCGCAAAATCTCCGAGAAGTCTCTGGTACAGATACACATCTCACTCTGCCCTAGCACCTGGATCTTCACACAAGGTGCAGGGAGTAATGTGAGTACGCCAACTTAGTAGTAATGAAAATAAATCAGGTCTGAGCAGTAAGAAACATAAAAAGTCAAATCATTATTTCACAATAAGCATAGTCTTTCTTTCCAACAGTGTATATGTTAAATCATCACGCTTAAAATACGATTTCAGTGAATATCATTTGGAAATATACTTGCCAACAGTTTCAACATAACTTTCAAGAAGTTTAGTGTAAGAATGATAAAAATCATAAAAAGCCCATCGGGCAAAACATGTATCAGGAACTGCCCCTCGAGCGTAACATCACTCAGAATCAGCCCCTCGGGCAAACCTCATAGTCACTCATAATCAGCCCCTCGGGCAACCTCACAATCACTCATACCTCCCAATCACTCATCACTCGGCACTCGGCACTCGCACTCAGTAGGTACCTGCGCTCACTAGGGGTGTGTACAGACTCCGGAGGGGCTCCTTCGGCCCAAGCACTAATATCAAGCCACCTCGTGGCATATCATATCCTCACAATCAGGCCCTCGACCTCACTCAGTCAGAAACTCTCAAAAAGCCACTCGGGCTGTTAGTAAAACGGGGTACTCGACCCAAAACATCATTTTATATCTCAAAATAGTGTAAATAAGGCTGAGTTTCAAAATCTGTTAAACATAATATGACCGAGTGTAAATCATAAGTCAAGACAGTGAGGAAATAGCAGTAAAAGCCCCCAAGGGGTCTAAACAAGTCGGCACAAGGCCCCAAACATAGCTTACAGCCCAAATATGACAATAGTCTTAAAATAAAAATTAACATATGATTTCAAGGTAAATACGCAACTCAATAGTTGCCACAGGAAGGACCAAGTCAAAATCCACAATCGGTGCACGCCACACACTCGTCATCCGACATTTGTGCCACTCCGAAAATAGTGAGAAAATACGAAGTTTGGGGTTTCATACACTCAGGACAAAATTTACAGTCATTATTTACTCCAAATTGGCCCAAATACTAATCCGCAATGCTCTTTCCTCTCAAATGGGCTCCCGACCACTCCGAATCTATCCAAAACCAGATTAATATCATCAATATACACTAAAGGAACAAGGCCCACTTGAAAATTATCAAAATTAGGCAAAATTCCCGAAATTAACCAAACCCGACCCTCGGGCCCACATCTCGGAATTCTATACAAATTGCATCACAAGAATCCTTATCCTCTCCCGAGTCTATACATATAAAATGCATCAAAATCCGACCACAATTGACCCCTAAATTCCTTAATTATAAATCTCAATTTCCCAAGCCCTAAACCCCAATTTATGCCATTAAATTCACTAATTCCAAGTCTAATCAATAAAATATCAACATAAAATCAAGTTTTTAGTCCAAGAAACTTACCTCCACAGAAGACCCTCGAATTTCCTCTTCAATTTGCTCCCAAAATGCCTTAGCCCGCATGCAAAAGTGATGAAAGTGGCAAAACATTCGCTAAGGGACATTTATATATGATCTGCCCAGTGATTCCCGCACCTGCGGTCCCAGGTGCGCAGCTGCGCAATCCCGACTTCCGCACCCGCAGACCTCTTCTCTTACCTACGGGCTTGCAGGTGCGACCAGGCATCCACCTGTGCTCCTAGGCCAGATCTCCCTTTTTTGCACCTGCGCAAGGTCTTCGCATCTGCGGACCTTGCGCCTGCGGTCTTCCTTTCGCAGGTGCGACCACACCAGCAACAGTTTTGCTGCAATTTTCCAAGTCCAAACCTCCGTTAACCATCTGAACTCAAGCCCGAGCCCCTCGGGACCCCAGTCAAATATACCAACATGTCATAAATCATAACCCAAACTTATTCGAACCCTCGGGAAACTCAAAATAACATCGAAACACAAATCTGACTCATGATTCAAGCCTAAGAATCCTAAATCTTCCGAAAATCACCAACGATGCCTAAACTAACCAAAACACATCCAAATTACCTGAAAATTTGCACAGACGTCCAAAATGACATTACGAACCTGCTCCAACTTTCGGAATTCCATTCCGACTCGATAGCCTATTTTCCACTGCCAACCAGAAATCGCCAAAAACTAACTTTCGCCAATTGAAACCTAATTCTACACCGGACATCAAAACCACATTCCGAACACACTCTAAGTCCTAAATCACCTAACGAAGCTATCCGAACCATAAAATCTATATTCTGAGGTCGTTTACCAATAAGTCAACTTTCGGTTGATTTTTCCAACTATTGAACCAAGTCAAGAGACTAAGTGTCTTACTTTTGTCCAATATTCGCTCTGGACCCGAGCCAACCAATCTAACACAACATAATGAAGTTGAACCACATATAATGAAGCAAAAACGGGGAAAATAGGGCTATTACTCCGGGAACGACCGGCCGGGTCATTACATCCAAGCTCCTCGAACACAAGTTCTATGTCATTAGGGATCGAAGAGAAAGCTGAAGAGGAAGATAAGGACGAGGATGAAGGTACTGAATTGAGTGCGAAACATCCTTCATCTTTAACAAATGCATCATTCAAAGAGAGGAGGACGGGTTATTCATATTTCATTTGATGGTCAGAGGCGAATTGATAGTTAAGAAGTGGGAATTCTAAAGATTCCCCAGGGGAAAAATAGAGATGTCTCCTACGTTACCCATAATATGTGGAAGCATCGACGTAATTTCATAGAGTCATTCGGTTTTTTTCTTTCTGGGTTTCTTAGGGCCCTCCGTCTTCAGAACGGTCCACCTGTCCACTATGAATGAATATTACGTTAATAGAGTAAGTTGTTCTTTAAGTTGTTCCCTTAACACGAAGCTAGGGCAGTGATGCGAAGGCTTGTGAGTGCATTAAGTAAATTAAACAGAGACTAGTCTTCTCTTCCTTTGGACCCGTCTGCAAAGCCAATTAATATAATATATTTATTTCCCTGTAACTATGGCGAAACTTTAATTGAGTTTGTCATTTTAAGAAATGAAAGACATCTTTTGTTTAATTCTTGTGCAAAAACATTTATTTGTTTGATAATGATCGGGAATTTCTTACATCCGATAACTTTAATTCAAGGCAATCATACTTCCAGTATTTACCCTTTAACTATGATTTCATAAGAGAGAGACCTTATGTTTACGGTGCTCTTGAAGAGCACATCTCTTGTTCATTCAGGCATAATAATTTGAAGTTTAACTAACTTTCAAATAAAAAAGATCATAACATATCACTTGGACAAGAAAAAAGATAAAAACAAAAGGACATTGATTTATTCCTTCCATTTCTAAAAGTCCATTTACATGAGCAAAAATTCTCTTAAGAAAATAAAGCTACCAATAGATGTTGCTAACTTGTACTACTTATTTCTACGGGGCTGGTCATGTAGTTCTCAGTCCTGATAAGATACAACTTCTAGTTCTAACAATCCCCGAGTTTCATGACACTTTTAGTGCTCTGATATACAGTAGTTTTCCCCCAATGTTCGGATGCTAAGTATGAGAATTCGAACAGTGGATTTCTTGTTATCGTCGAGGATCCTTTTTCATAATACTTTAGTTGCTGACTCGTTAAACACCTTTCCAGAAAATCCAATCGGAACAAAAAATGGACAAAGAAAAAAAGACTACAACACACACTTTCAGTATCAATAAGGATCTTCAACGGTAACTTTTGAGGTGAGTCATGTTCCAATTGCTTGGTAATTTTACTGTATCTTGATTTTTAAACTGATATGATCCTTTTACTGTATCTTGATTTTCCAACTGATATAAACCTTTACCAATTATAGTAGAAACCCAGTAAGGTTCTTTCCACTTCGATCGTAACTTCCCATCATTAAATTATCGGGTACTTTGAGTCACTTTCCGTAAATTCAAATCTGCGACTTTGAAATATAGAAGATTTTCCATGCGGTTATAGTATCTTTCCATCCTTCATTTTTGTGCCACCATCCTCACAACGGACGCCCTTCAAGCATATCCAACTTAATCATCGTTGCTTCATTATTTGCCTCCTCATTTTACCGCGAATACCTTATGGTCGGTTCCCTAATCTCCATTGGAATCAAAGTTTTCGCATCGTACACAAGGAAAAAGTGTTTCTCCCGTACTTGACTTTCCCATTGTTCGATATGCCCATAACACTCGTAGCTATTCTGGCCAATTGCTTTTAGCATCCTCTAATTTCATTTTAAGGTTTTGAATTATTACATTATTGGTTGACTCTGCTTGTCCATTAGCAGTTGGATGATATGAAGAAGATGTGATCCTTTTTATCTTCAATACCTCTCATTGTTACTTTGGAACCTATAAATTGTGGCACATTTTCCCAAAAAATTATTTTGGTACTCCAAACCAACAATTAATATCATCTCATATGAAATAAATCACTTCTTCCTCTCCAATATTTTTGTAAGCATCACTTTCAACCCATTTAGTGAAATAATCATTTAAAACTAAAAGAAATTTTACCTACTCGGTCCTTTGAGGCAAAGGACTAACTATGTCCATACCCCATTTCATGGATGGCCACGATGACACCACCGAGTGCAGAAGCTCTGCCGACTGATACAATAATTGTGTATGACACTGACACTTATCCCTTTTTTGAATGAATGCCTTTGTGTCTTGTTCCATCCAGGGCCAATAGTATCCAACCCTTACCAATTTAAGAACCAACACCACATTGGAATGATTTATACTTACCCCTTCATGAACTTCTCTCATCAAATAATCAGCCTCCAATGTCCCTATATACCGAGCCAATGGTCCTTGAAAGGATCTTCCGTATAGTTGACTATCAATAATGCAATAATGACCAACTTTAGTTCATACCGCCTGGGAATCTTTAACATCCTCAAGCAATTTCCATGCCTTAAATACTCTATAAACTCATTTTTCCAATCCCCGATTAGGTTGGTTGATTTAACTTCGCAATAACCCTCCACATCCAATATTGAGTGTAACAGCTGAACTACTGCACTGGAATTAGCTCCCTTTATTTTTGTGGATGACCCTAAATTGGCCAATGTGTCCGCCTTCATGTTCTCTTCCATTAGGATATAAACCGACCACTCGTTGAACCGGGAAAGTAACACTTGAACCTTATTCACGTACTGCTGCATGTGCTCCTCTTTTGTGCCAAATAGTCCATATATGTGATTCACTAACACCTGGTAGTCACACTTTATTTCGATCACCTCGGACCCTACCCGGAGCTAATTCAAGTCTTGTAACCAAAGTCTCATACTCGGTTTCTGTTAGTCAAAGGTACAATTCTAGTGGCCTGTCGTAGGATCTCTTTCGAAGGAGTGATTAATACTATATCAAGACTAGACCCTTTTACATCTCCATCCGTAAATGGGGTCCTTACTCTCGAAACGGTTCCCAACACCAGAACTGCTTCTTTAGCAGCTAAATGCATAATTCTAGAACTATAGTCATCCACAAAGTAGGACAAAAATTATAACTTAATGGTTGTCTAAGGTTTGTATTTCTCTAATTTCAACTTCATCCGATAAATCAGGGTTATGAAGGACGTTCCTCAAAGGAAAATTTGTCACAATGGCTATTTGGTGACATTAAAAGTAAGGTCTAAGCTTTTGAGAGGCAACTATAAGAGCTAGAGCTAACTTTTTAAGTTTGAATAACGTATCTCTCTACCGATAAAATATTACTAACATAATAAATAGGAAATTGCGTACCTTTCTCCTCTCGGAGTAGAACTACACTCACTGGAACTTTCGAAATCGATAAATAGATGAATAATTGCTCACCCTCCTTCGGTTTGGATATTAGCGGAGGAATGGACAAGTACCTTTTTAGGTCTTTCAACACTTGCTGACATTCCAGAGTCCACGAAAAACAATTCTTCTTTTTCAAAAGTGAAAAGAAATAGTGACATTTTTTCGATGACCTTGATATGAATCTCCTAAGGACCACTAGCCTGTCGGTCAACCTTCGCTCTTCCTTTACACTCTTCAATTGGTAAGGGATATTTTCTATGGATTGTTCTTGTCGGGGTTCACTTCAATTCATCTTTGAGAAACCAAGAAGCCAAGAAACTTCCTCGGCCCAACTCTAAAAGCGTATTTTTCAGGGTTGAGCTTCATGTTGTACTTTCTCAAAATATCAAATGTCTCTTGTAAATGTGTAAAATAATTTCTTGCACTAAGAGACATAACCAACATATCATCAATATAATTTTCATAATTTTACCAATGTGACGTTCAAACATTTTAGGAACGAGCCTCTAATAGTCGGCTCCGGCATTCTTAAGCCCTAAAGGCATTACATTATAATAATAAATGTCAAAATTTATGATGAAAGATGTTTTTTCTTGATCCTCCGGGTGTATCTTAATTTGATTATACTCGAAATACGCATCAAGAAAATGTCACGGCCCAAATTGATGGGCCGCGACGGGCCCCAAGTACCTTACTCAACCGACTACCAACATAACATATCTTTTCATATCATGCTATCATAGGTAAATCAGGTGGAAATACTTCGTAGGATAACTAGAATGAAACATGTAATATCAACTTATACATAACACATATGGGCCTATAAGACCAAAATGATCACTCATATACTAAATATAGGCCGACAAGGCCATACAATCTGTTACGTACATGACACATCTACAAGCCTCTAAGAGTAGATAAATACCATAAAGGTCGGGACAGAGTCCCCCCCATACCAATCAATACATGACCAAATCGTACTGACCAAATAATGTATTGACCAAATCGTACTGACCAAATAAGAAACTCCGGAGCAAATGGAGCGCACCATTATCTTCCGATGAACTGATAGCCTACTTGGAGGACTTTCGACCTGTCTATCGGGACCTGCGAGCATGAAACGCAGTGTCCCTAAGCAAAAGGGACGTCAGTACAAATAATGTACCGAGTATGTAAGGAATGAAAATCAGTAAACAATAGACCTGAGAGAAACATGGAGTAAAAGACTCGACATGTAAGTCTGAATAGCTCTGTGAATCATTTAATACTTATAATGTCATGGATATGCGTATAAATGTCATACCATGCATGGGTATATGCGTTCATAACATCATCAAGCCTCTGAGGGCATCCCGTCATATCATTCGGCCAATGTGGGCAACATCATCAACGTATGCCAACTGATCAGGTGGTGGTGCGTATATAACGCCGTAAACTTTTCCCATATACATATACATATACATATACATATACATATACATACATATATATATATATATATAGATGTATACATACATATATATATATACATATATATATATACGCGTATATAACGCCATCTGGTCATGGGTCAATGTCATAAGAGCATTATGCCTTTGATTAATATCATAAAATAAACTTTATCAACTTACGTATTTTCTGAGACCCATGAACAGATGATAGAATAATTTGACACATGGAGAATCAAGAACATAAGCATCTCTAGTATTTCTATGAATAGAGTCATTTATAGAAGTTTTGTATTTGCTCGTTTTGTTCATGCCAAAAGGAAGTAAAGGATAGCCTTAACATACCTCAACCGATTCTCTTTACAATCCCTCTAACACACGTCAATTGCGACAACATGTAATGGCGGATCGCAGTAGGGGAAAATCCGTATGATATTCTTGAGAAAGATTATACCGGGCTCCCTTAGAATTGCGAATCCCGTTGGTATTACGTAGTATAACTTCTTATGAAATTTTTGCCCGAAATCCGTTAGTTTGCTTAATCCTAATTCACGTTCCTTTGTGAATAAGAAGTCTTATAGTGAATAAGAGATTTTTGAAATTTTGAGCTTCACCCGTGAGCTTTTGAAAGCTTTTGAATTTTTCCTCGTAACTTATGTACAATAATCCCTTACTTTGAGGTTTGTGTGCCACCAATTTTCTTAAATAGACACATAGCGCCTAATTGAAGAGTCATTCTTTGGGGCTTTTTATTGGATGCCATGTTGGTTTCAATACTTTATCCAAAATGTCTTAAATAAATTACCAATTTCCTAATTAACTTGGAAATTTCCCACTAATCCAACAATTAACTTGTCACGCCCCAAAATCGAGAGACGAGACCGGCGCCCAATCGGATGATCCCGGTCAAGCGGAACTGGATTTCCTTTCCTGCCCAACGCGCTACCCCGTGTTTACAATATACATTATTCCACATGAATTAGAAATTTAGAGTTTAAGTATGAAGCTACTACTTGAGTTCATTTTATCCTTTATCATTTCAACATTTTATAATCACAAAACATACAATAATTCCGATCCAGACCACGATTACTAGTAAACACATTTACTGCCCAAAATACATATATGTACAACCCACATCATGTCTACGGAGCCACTAAGAGTGTTAAGGGTTTACACAATACCTGCCGGCAACAAGGCCCCGACTATACCTTAAAAAGTCATCAAATATACAAAGTGAGATGATATAGACTACCCACGACCCCTAGAGGAAATATGGCTCACCAGAAATGCTAGAGAGATAAAGAGGAGGCACCACTAACGGTGAACCGAGCTACCTGCTATAGAACCACCTACATTGATATACAAGATGTAGCGCCCCCGGCAAAAAGGACGTTAGTACCATTGAATAGTACTAGTATGTATATACAAACTTTACTCTATGTAAAATTAAGCAATACACATATATGAGGCAGTTAAAGAAACCCAAACAAATATTGCACAGAGATACAGATAATCACAAATGGGGTTTCCAAAGTTTCTTACTTCAATTGTTTTCCTGTTGTGACGCACAACCCGATCCCACCTTACAATCATATTCAACCCTTATTTCTTCTGTTGCGGCGTGCATCCCGATCCCATCTCACAATTATATTACACCTTTATTACTTCTGTTGCAGCGTGCAACCTGATCCCACCTTACAATTCTATTGCGGCGTGAAACCTGATCCCACCTTACATTTCTGTTGCGGCGTGCAACCCGATCCCACCTTACATTTCTGTTGTGGCGTGCAACCCGATCCCACTTTACATTTCTTTTGCGGCGTGCAACCCGATCCCACCTTACATTTCTGTTGTGGCGTGCAACCCGATCCCACTTTACATTTCTTTTGCGGCGTGCAACCCGATCCCACCTTACAACCACATTTCACAGCCACAACCACAAACAATTATATCACAAGGATCTTCGTCATGAAAAGCATAAGTTCATATATAACAATAACTATGTGAAATCAAGGCACAATGATCCTTACCGATCAGTAATTCATATATTATGTTGCCACAATCATTTAACTTGATAAAATCAGCCCATTTTTACTTTCATCATTTGCTACACAACCTTTACCACTTTGATACGTTCAACAATGTAACTAATAGCAACATCAACCAACAATTCAATCACAAGGACTCTCAACGTCAAGGATACTCCTTTGTAACAACCTAGTAACCATATGAAATTAGGGCCATAGAAATCTTTATCAAACAGTTAGTCACATACGGTATGCCATCAACACATAGGTCAATTAATTTATCATCGTTTCCTTTCCATTATTTACTACATAACATTTAACACTTGAATACATTCAACACTTTGATTCGTTATCATTTCTT
Source organism: Nicotiana knightiana (assembly GCA_005239525.1). Classification (NCBI taxonomy): domain Eukaryota; kingdom Viridiplantae; phylum Streptophyta; class Magnoliopsida; order Solanales; family Solanaceae; genus Nicotiana; species Nicotiana knightiana. The sequence continues at coordinate 47,153 of ML405031.1, forward strand.
TCGTTTTGCAGCACATTCTCTAATACTGATGTATTCAACACTAAACAAGCTTTGTACATGATAGAATAAGCACAAAGAATCACCTTTTTCGCAAGCTCATATAACATGGTAATCGGTTAAGAAATTCAAAGAACGAAGTCTTACACCTCGACACAGTAGGGAAATAAATTCAAATACGTTCAAGAAAGAATTTCATACTGAGTGATTGGATCCCAACAAGATGACTCTACAAAGATTAAAATTAGCCATACATACCTTGGTTTGGGATTTTTTCTTAATTTCTACCACAATTCACCGGACCTTTAATCTAGTTCACAATGTGGCATAATTGAACTTCGAATTAGGAATAAGGATCACGCCTTGAACTCACTCGAGCATTCTGTCAAATATTAGGTGTTCCTTTATATTAAATGGCCTCTTTTTAGTGAAAGATTACTCTAACCCATTTCCTTTTACTAGATTATGACTAGTTGGTTACATGCATGCAAGACTCCTACCCCCATATTTCATGAACTCACTTAACCATTTTTTATTTTAACAAAAATCTGGAAATTAAGGTTGATGGGTAGAAGCTTACCTTTTGTAGTGAAGAAAGTGTCCTACTTGATCAATTCCAGGCTTGAGTATTGATGGAGGAACAAATTTGATGCAGATGTAACTCTCCCTCTCTAGAACCCACTCTCTCCTCTCTCTAATTTATCAGAAAATGAGCTTAAAATGAAAGAGGGAGGTGTTTTAATGAACTGGGGGTCGGGTATAAAACTAGAAATTTAACAGTCCCGAAGCAGAAATACGGTCAGGAATGCGATCTGCATTCCTGTCGCACAGTTGGCCCTCAAATGGGCCAAAAAGAAAAGTACACTGCGCAGTTATGCGACCACTATGCGGTCCGTATACCTGTTATGCGATCGCATAGTGCGTTGCATAACTCCCTCCACAAAAGTCAAGGTTCAAGAGTGCCACAAATATGTGGCCCGCATTCGTGAAATGCGATCGCATTCTAGGCCGCATAGCTTTCCTCAAAATGGACAGCAAAATGTCATGGTATGCGACCACTATGCGGTCCGTATACCTGTTATGCGATCGCATAGTGCGTTGCATAACTCCCTCCACAAAAGTCAAGGTTCAAGAGTGCCACAAATATGTGGCCCGCATTCGTGAAATGCGATCGCATTCTAGGCCGCATAGCTTTCCTCAAAATGGACAGCAAAATGTCATGGTATGCGACCACTATGCAGTCCACATACCTGATCTGCGATCGCATAGTGGACCGCAGACCTGCGCAAATCTGGAAAATTATATCTTTTAAGTCCCGGGGTACTTTTTACTCAAAAAGGGTATGTTTTAAGAATTTCTACAGTTATAACAACACGGGGACCTATTTGGAATTATTTTTAGCCGTAAAATTTTATGGGTCTTTACATTCTCCCCCACTTAAAAATTATTCATCCTCGAATAAGGATCTGAGAATTATCAGAGTAGGAAAACAAAAAATAAGCCAACCCCCAAATCTTTGCTAACTCCGATATTTTCCTGAAAATTTCGCCAGAGTTTCCTTTGAAATTAGGCCTATCTACCTGTCAGTGAGCGCTCGAAATGCATGTTTAACCAATTCCACACATTACCAATTACTCTATCAACTTGCACATAATCCGGTCATTTCAACAAGCTACATATAATTCAATTACTTCACAAGCCTCACATAGTTCGGTTAATTTCACAAATTTGCACATAATTCAACTATTACAATGAGTTGCACATAACTCAGCTATTTCAATGAGTTGCACATAATCCAACTAATCACAACAACATATACATTTATGGCACAAAGTTTCAGAATTCACAATAGTAGGGTAATTAGGGGAGTAGAGTGTTCTTAAAACAAAATTTAACACAATATATAATTTCTTAGGAATGACAACTTCCAAAACCACTAACGGACTTATCCAAACAAGTGGGGATATTTCTCTTTTCCTCTTCCCATGTGGCTTCTTCGATTTGTTGACTTCGCCATAACACTTTAACAAAAGCAATCTCTTTGTTCCTCAACCTATGGACTTGCCTATCAAGAATAGAAATTGGAACCTCTTCATATGAAAATCCTTCATTAATTTCAACCGTCTCAACCGGCACAATGGCGGATGGATCCCCAATCACCTTCTTCAACATGGACACATGAAACACTGGGTGCACTAGTGACATCTCAGGGGGAAATTCCAGTCTATAAGCCACCTGTCCTATCCTTTGAGCGATCTGGTACGACCCGACATACCTAGGTCTCAATTTCCATTTCATCCCAAACCGCATCACTCCTTTCATGGGACACACATTCGAGAATACCCAATCATCTACTTGAAACTCCAAATCTCTTCGACGAATGTCCGCGTAGGATTTCTTACGACTCTGAGTAGTCTTCATCCTTTCCTGAATAACTTTAACTTTTTCCATAGCTTGATGCACAAGATATGGTCCTAGCAGTTGCGCCTCGCCCACCTCGAACCATCCAATCGGAGATCTACACCTCCTTCCGTACAATGCCTCAAAGGGGGCCATCTGAATACTAGCATGGAAACTGTTATTATAAGCAAATTCTATAAGCGGCAAGTGATCATCCTATCTACCCTTGAGGTCTAATACACAAGCCTGTAACATATCTTCAAGCATCTGAATGGTCCGCTTTTCCTGCCAATCAGTCTGTGGATGGAATGTTGTGCTGAGATTTACCTGCTTACCCAAACCTTGCTGAAATTTCTTCCAAACTTTAGCTGTGAAATGGGCCCCTCGATCCAAGAAAATAGATACTGGAGTGCCATGGAGTCTAACTATTTCCTTGATATACAACTGAGCGTACTGTTCCGCAATATCGGTGGACTTGACTGGCAAGAAGTGAGCTAATTTTGTGAGTCGATCTACTATCACCCAAAATTGAGTCGAACTTGCTGCGGGGTAACCCTACCACAAAGTCCATATTGATCATTCTCATTTCCACGTTGGTATTTCCATAAGATGCGTCAACCCACCGGGCCTCTGATGCTCGACCTTCACTTCCTGACAATTCGGACACCTAGCCACAAAGTCCGCCACACCCCTCTTCATACCATTCCACCAATAAATCTCTCAGAGATCATGATACATCATCGTAGAACCTGGGTGTAATGAATACCTGGAATTGTGAGCCTCTGCCATTGCCCTTTCCTGAATATCATCCACGTCTGGAACACATAGCCTCCCTTGGCACCACAAAACACCGTCATCATTGCCGAGTGAAAGTGCTGTAGTCTTATGATTTAGAATTGCCTCTCTCAACTGCACCAATGTTGGATCTCTGAATTGTTTATCCTTAATTTTCGTTACAAGCAAAGATTCTGCTCCATTACGCATCACGACATTCCCTTCACATGAGGGCGAAAGACATACCCCAGACTGGCCAACAAATAAACCTCCCGAGCGAAAATCCTCTGACCTGCTTCCAAATGAGCCAAGCTACCCATGGAGTTCCGACTATGAGCGTCCGCTACCACATTCGCATTTCCTGGATGGTACAAAATGTTCATATAATAATCCTTGAGCAACTCTAACCACCTCCGCTGCCATAAGTTCAACTCCTTTTGTTTGAATAAATACCGAAGACTCTTGTGGTCTGTGAACACATCCACATGGACCTCATGAAGATAATGCTGCCAGATTTTCAATGCAAACAGAACCGCCGTGAGCTCCAAATCATGTGTCTGATAATTCTTCTCGTGATTCTTGAGTTGCCTAGAAGCATACGCTATAACCTTCCCACACTGCATCAACACAAACCCCAAACCAACCCTTGCAGCATAACAATAAACCACAAATCCCTCTGTGCCCTCTAGCAAGGTCAACTCCGGCGCCATAGTCAATCTCAATTTCAATTCATGAAAACTCTTTTCACCAGCATCGGACCATTGGAGCTTAACCGCCTTTTGCGTCAGCTTAGTCAATGGGGAGGCGAGGGTAGAGAATCCCTCCATGAACCTCCGATAATATCCATGCATCCACAGCCTAGAAACTGTGAATCTCTATCGGGGTCGGTGGCCTAGGCCAATATTTTACCACTGCAATCTTTTGGGGATCAACCCGAATCCCTTCCCTGGAAACAACATGGCCCAAAAAGGTGACTGATTCTATCCAAAATTCACATTTTGAAAACTTTGCATACAACTGGTGCTGATGAAGAGTCTACAGAACTGACCTGAGGTGAGTAGCATGATCTTCCTAACTTCACGAATAAACAAGGATGCCATAAATGAAGACAATCACAAAGAAGTAAAGAATTGGTTTGAAAACCCAATTCATAAGATCCATAAAAGATGCTGGGGCGTTGGTTAGCCCAAAAGACATTACCAGAAATTCAGAGTGCCCATATCGAGTCCTGAAGGCACTCTTAGGAATATCCTGCTCCCTGATCTTTAACTGGTGATACCCGGACCGCAAATCAATCTTTGAGAAGAACCTAGCACTTTGAAACTGGTCGAACAAATCAACTATCCGAGGCAATGGGTATTTGTTTTTGATGGTGACCTTGTTGAGCTGCCGATAATCAATACACATCCAAAGCGATCCGTCTTTCTTTCTGACAAAAAGAATCGGTGCGCCCCAAGACGACACGCTAGGCTGAATGAAGTCTTTTTCTAATAAATCTTTGAATTCTTCTTTTAACTCTCTCAGTTCTGCTGGTGCCATTCGGTAAGGTGGAATAGATATTGGCGACATATCTGGAAATACATCAATCCCGAAATAGGTCTCTCTATCTAGAGGAATCCCAGGAAGCTCGTCCGGAAATACATCAAGAAATTCATTCACAACTGGCAGAGATTCGGGAGTATTCACCTCCGAAGTTGTGTTCGCAACCCAGACCAAATGGTAGATGCACCCTTTTCTGATCATCTTAGAGGCTTTAAGGTAGGAAATAAATATACTTCTTGGCAGAACATTATTCCCCTCCCACTCGATAGCTGATTCATTAGGAAACTCAAGCCTCAAAATTCTAGTTTGGCAGTCGAGTTTAGCAAAGCACGAATAGAGCCAATCCATCCCCATAATTACATCAAAATATACCATTTCTAACTTAATCAGATCGGCCGTGGTATCCCGACCACGCACCATGACAACACTATTTCTATAGACTCGCAAGGCCGTAATAGAATCACCAACCGGAGTCGACATAGAGAACAACTCGTGAAGCTGTTCGGGTTCTATCCCAAATCGTGAAGCAATAAATGGTGTAACATATGACAAAGAAGACCCGGGATCAATAAGAGCATAAACATCATGTGATTGGATAGTCAGAATACCTGTGACAACATCTGGAGAAGCCTCCGCACTCTGGCGATCACTCAAAGCATAGAACCGGCTGGGTCCTCCTCGACCCGTGTTCAACCCCTAACTGCACCGCGCCCTGCTGGGACCTCCGCTGCTACTGAACCTCCCACCTGAACGACCCGACTGATCGGACCTCCTGGTGTCTGAAGCTGGTCCAACACGACCTTCCTGCTGATAATTGTGCCGTGGTGGCGACGCACTGGCTGAGGACTGAGCATAGGACTGAGATGGCCCTGATGAATCTCTCCCAAGGACTTATCTCCCTCCTCCAACTGAATTCCCAGGGTTGCCCGCTGACCGGGCCTTACTATTGCTCTCCCTCTCCATCCTTATTTTTAATTTCCGAGCCTCCGTAGCCTGGGAAAATCCCACAATCTTCCCGTAATTCTTATCAGAATGCAGAGCAGCTATAGCATATTCATTAATAACCAAGGGACCAAGGCCCTGAAGAAACCGACGAACTCTAGCCTCCATAGTAGACACCAAGTGAACAACATATTTTGAAAAACGCATGAACTCCATATGATACTCCCACACACTCATGTTGCCCTGCTTAAGGGCCTCAAACTCTATAGCACGGGCTGCCATAATCTCGGCAGGCAAGATATGATCCATAAAGGCATCCACAAACTCCTCCCACCTCGCGGGAGGGCTCCCCTCTCTTCAGGAACTCTCCCACATTTCAAACCACAAGTATGCCGCTACCTTCAGATGATAGGAAGCCAAATCAACCCCCTCTGTCTCAGTAGCCCTCATAGCTCGGAGGGTCTTGCTCATCTCATCAATGAACTCCTGAGGATCATCCTCTAGGTCGGTGCCTGTGAACTCTGGAGGGGCTAACCGCAAAAACTGGTTGACCCTGGAACCTGAAGAATCCCCTTGCTCGCTAGAGGATGCAGGGGCAACATGTGATCTTTGGGCCTGGGACGCCACTAGCTAAGTCAACATATAAATAGCTCCCCTGAGGTCCCCATCAGAAATACCGGGACCGAAAGCTGGGACAGAGGAAGGATCAGGAACATCAGCAGGAGGGACTGTAGCACCCTCTGCTAGAGTAGGAATAGGAATATCCTGGCCTGGGATTGAAGAGTCAGGCAGATTCAGGATCGGGGAATCTTTCTCACCGGCACCATCAGATAAAGAATTCACGGCCACTCTTGGGATGGCATTGGCCTCTGGGCCAAGTCGGGCTCTCTTCTTGGGTGCCATTTACTGAAAACTGGAACAAAGCACAAGTTAGAGATAGACAACCCCACCGTTCACCACATCGCACGATATAGAATAGCAATAAAAGGGAACTTTCCTAAATGTCCATGCATCCCCCTAATTATAGACGTGGTCGACAACACACCGATAAGAAGGGCTCTACTAGAAACGGCTCAGAGATATCCTAGGACACTTTTTAAAAGCTTAGGCTTGATACCAAGTTTTTCACGCCCCAAAACCCAAGGACGAGACCGGCACCCAACCGAATGATCCCCGTCAAGCGAACCTGGATTGCCTTTCCTGCCCAACGCACTACCTCGTGTGTACAATATACATTATTCCACATGAATTAGCAATTTAGAGTTTAAGCATGAATCTACTACTTGAGTTAATTTTATACTTTATCATTTCCACATTTGATAATCACAAAACATACAATAATTTTGGTTCGGACCACGATTACTAGTAAACACAATTACCGCCCCAAATACATATATGTACAACCCACATCATGTCTACAGAGCCTCTAAGAGTGTTAAGGGTTTACACAATATTTGCCGTCAACAAGTCCCTGGCTATACCTTAAAAAAGACATCAAATATACAAAATGAAATGATATATACTACACACGGCCCTGAGAGGAAATGGGGCTCACCAGAACTGCTAGAGTGAAGAAGAGGAGGCACCACTAACGGCGAACCGAGCAACCTGCTATAGAACCACCTACATTCATATAGAAGATGTAGCGCCCCCGGAAAAAGGGACGTTAGTACCATTGAATAGTACTAGTATGTATATACAAACTTTACTCTATGTAAAATTAATCAATACACATATATGAGGCAGTTAAAGAAACCCAAACAAATATTGCACAGAGATACAAATAATCACAAATGGGGTTTCCACAGTTTCTTACTTCAATTGTTTTCCTGTTGTGGCGCGCAACCCGATCCCACCTTACAGTCATATTCCACCCTTATTTCTTCTGTTGCGGTGTGTAACCCGATCCCATCTCATAATCACATTACACCTTTATTATTTTTGTTGCGGCATGCAACCTGATCCCACCTTACAATTCTGTTGCAGCGTGCAACCCGATCCCACCTTACATTTATGTTGCGGCGTGCAACGCGTGTAACCCGATCCCACTTTACATTTCTATTGCAGCGTGCAATCCGATCCCACTTTACAATCACATTTCACAGCCACAACCACCAATAATTATATCACAAGGATTTTCGTCATGAAAAACATAAGTTCATATCTAACAATAACTATGTGAAATCAAGGCACAATGATCCTTACCGATCAGTAATTCATATATTGTGTTGCCACAATCATTTAACTTGATAAAATCAGCCCATTTTTACTTTCATCATTTGCTACACAACCTTTAGCACTTTTATACGTTCAAAAATGTAATTAATAGTAACATCAACAAACAATTCAATCACAAAGACTCTCATCGTCAAGGATACTCCTTCGTAACAACCCAGTAACCATATGAAATTAAGGCCACATAAATCTTTATCAAACAGTGAGTCACATACGGTATGCCATCAACACATAGCTCAATTAGTTTATCCCCGTTTCCTTTCCATTATCTACTACAAACCATTTAACACTTAGATACATTCAACACTTTGATTCATTATCATTTCTTTCATTTTGCAGCACATTCTCTCATATCGATGTATTCAACATTAAACAAGCTTTGCACATGATAGAATAAGCACAAAGAACCACCTTTTTCGCAAGCTCATATAACATGGTTATCGACTAAGAGATTCAAAGAACGAAGTCTTACACCTCGACACAGTAGGGACATCAATTCACATACATTCAAGCAATAATTTCATACCGAGTGCTTGGACACCAACAAGATGACTTTACAAAGATTAAAGTTAGCCATACATACCTTGGTTTCAGATTTTTCCTTAATTTCTGCCACAATTCACCGGACCTTCTAGCACCTTTAATCTAGTTCACAATGTGGCATAATTGAACTTAGAATTAGGAATAATGATCATGCCTTGAACTCACTTGAGCATTCTATCAAACACTAGGTGTTCCTTTATATTAAATGCTCTCTTTTTAGTGAAAGATTACTCTAACCCATTTCCTTTTACTAGATTATGATTATTTGGTTACATGCATGCAACACTCCTACCCCCATCTTCATGAACTCACCTAACCATGTTTTATTTTAACAAAAATCTGGAAATTAAGGTTAATGGGTAGACGATTACCTCTTGTAGTGAAGAAAATGGTGTCCTACTTGATCAATTCCAGGCCTGAGTAGTGATAGAGGAACAAATTTGATGAAGATGGAACACTCCCTCTCTCGAACCCACTCTCTCCTCTCTATAATTTTATCAGAAAATGAGCTTAAAATGAAAGGGGGAGGTGTTTTAATGAATTGGGAGTCGAGTATAAAATTAGAAATTGAATAGTCCCAAAGAAGAAATGCGGTCAGGAATGCGATCGCATTCCTGCTATGCGGTCCGCATTCCTGTCGTATAATTGGCCCTCAAATGGGCCAATAAGAAAAGTAGACTGCCCAGTTATGTGACCACTATGCAGTCTGCATACTTGTTATGCGATAGCATAGCGTGTCGCATAACTCCCTCTGCAAAAGTCAAGGTTCAAGAGTGCGACAACTATGCGGCCTGCATTCGTGAAATGCGATTGCATTCTAGGCCGCATAGCTATCCTCAAAATGGACAGTAAGCTGTCCAGGTATGCGACCACTATGCGGTCCGTATACCTGATCTGCGATCGCATAGTGGACCGCAGACCTGCGCAAATTTGGAAAATTATATCTTTTAAGTCCGGGGGTGCTTTTTACTCAAAAAGGGTCCGTTTTAAGAATTTCTATAGTTATAAATATACGGGGGCCTATTTGGCATTATTTTTCGCCATAAAATTTTACAGGTCTTTACATTCTCCCCCACTTAAAAATCATTCGTCCTCGAATGAGGATCGGGGAATCACTAGAGTAGGAAAAACACAAATTAAGCGAACTCCCAAACTTTTACTAACTCCGATATTTTCCTGAAAATTTCGCCAGAGTTTCCTTTGTAATTAGCCTATCTACCTGTCAGAGAGCCCCCGAAACACATGTTTAACCAATTCAACACATTACCAATTACTCTATCAACTTGCACATAATCCGGTCATTTCAACAAGCTACATATAACTCAATTACTTCACAAGCCTCACATAGTTCGGTTAATTCCACAAATGTGCACATAATTCAACTATTACAATGAGTTGCACATAACTCATCTATTTCAATGAGTTGCACATAATCCAACTAATCACAACAACATATACATTTATAGTACAAAGTTTGAGAAGTCACAATAGTAGGGTGGTTAGGGGAGTTGAGTGTTCTTGCACAAAATTTAACACAATAAATAATTGCTTAGGAATGACAACTTCCAAAACCACTACTGGACTTATTCAAACAAGTGGGGATATTTATCTTTCATTTCATTTTCTGCTTCCCACATGGATTCTTCGACTTGTTGAGTTCGCCATAACACTTTAACAGAAGCAATCTCTTTGTTCCTCAACCTACGGACTTGCCTATCAAGAATAGCAACTGGAACATTAATTTCAACCGTCTCAACCGGCACAATGGCGGATGGATCCCCAATCACCTTCTTCAACATGGACATATCAAAACACTGGGTGCACTAATGACATCTCAGGGGGCAATTCCAGCCAATAAGCCACTTGTCCTATCCTTTGAGCGATCCGGTACGGCCCAACATACCTAGGGATCAATTTCCCTTTCTTCCCAAACCGCATCACTCCTTTCATGGGAGACACCTTTAAGAATACCCAATCATCTACTTGAAACTCCAAATCTCTTCGACAAACGTCCGCTTAAAATATTTGATGACTCTAAGCAGTCTTTATCCTTTCCTGAATGACTTTAAATTTTTCCATAGCTTGGTGCACAAGATACGGTCCTAGCGGTTCCGCCTCGCCAACTTGGAACCATCCAATCGGAGACCTTCACCTCCTTCCGTACAGTGCTTCAAATGGGGCAATCTGAATACTAGAATGGAAACTGTTTTTATAAGCAAATACTATAAGAGGCAAGTGATCATCCCATCTACCCTTGAAGTCTAATACACAAGCCCGTAACATATCTTCAAGCATCTGAATGGTTCGTTTTTCCAGCTAATCAGTCCGTGGATGGAATGTTGTGCTGAGATTTACCTGCTTACCCAAACCTTGCTGAAATTTCTTCCAAACTTTAGCTGTGAAATGGGCCCCTCGATCCAAGAAAATAGATACTGGAGTGCCATGGAGTCTAACTATTTCCTTGATATACAACTGAGCGTACTGTTCCGCAATATCGGTGGACTTGACTGGCAAGAAGTGAGCTGATTTAGTGAGTCGGTCGACTATCACCCAAATTGAGTCGAACTTGCACTGAGTACGAGGTAACCCTACCAAAAAGTCGATATTGATCATCTCCCATTTCCACATTGGTATTTCCATAAGCTGCATCAACCTACTGGGCCTATGATGCTCGGCCTTCACTTACTGACAATTCGGACACCTAGCCACAAAGTCCGCCACACCCCTCTTCATACCATTCCACCAGTAAATCTCTTTGCGATCATGATAAATCTTTGTAGAACTTGGGTGTACTGAATACCTGGAATTGTGAGCCTCTGCCATTTCCCTTTCCCGAACATCATCCACAACCGGAACACATAGCCTCTCTTGGAACCGCAAAATACCGTCATCATTGCCGAGTGAAAATGCTAGTCTTGTGATTCAGAATTGCCTCTCTCAACTGCACCAATGCTGGATCTATGAATTTCTTTTCCTTGATTTCCGTTACAAGCGAAGATTCTGCTCCATTACACACCACGACATTCCCTTCACCTGAGGCCGAAAGACATACCCCCAGACTGGTCAACTGATAAACCTCCCGAGAAAAAAGCCTCTGACTTGCTTAAAAAATGAGTCAAGCTACCCATGGATTTCCAACTAAGAGCGTCGGCTACCACATTCGCCTTTCCTGGATGGTACAAACTGTTCATATCATAATCCTTGAGCAACTCTAACCACCTCCGATGCCTTAAGTTCAACTCCTTTTGTTTGAATAAATACTGAAGACTCTTGTGGACTGTGAACACGCCCACATGGACCCCATAAAGATAATGCCGCCATATTTTCAATGCAAACACAACCGCCGCGAGCTCCAAATCATGCGTCGGATAATTGTTCTCGTGATTCTTGAGTTGCCTAGAAGCATATAATATAACCTTCCCGCACTGCATAAACACACACCCCAAACGAACCCTTGAAGCATCGTAATAAACCACAAATCCCTTTGTACCCTCTAGCAAGGCCAACACTGGCGCCGTAGTGAATCTCAATTTCAATTCCTGAAAACTCTTTTCACAAGCATCGAACCACTGGAACTTAACCGCCTTTTGCGCCAGCTTAGTCAATGGAGAGGCGAGGGCAGAGAATCCCTTCACGAACCTCCGGTAATATCAAACCAAAACTAAGAAACTGTGAATCTCTATCTGGGTCGTTGGCCTATGCCAATATTTTACCGCGACAATCTTTTGGGGATCAACCTGAATCCCTTCACTGGAAAACATGGCCCAAAAAGGCGACTGGTTCTAGCCAAAATTCATATTTTGAAAACTTTGCATACAGTTGGTGCTGATGAAGAGCCTACAGAACTGACCTGAGGTGAGTAGCATGATCTTCCTGACTTCGCGAATAAACAAGGATGTCATTAATGAAGACAATCACAAAGGACTCAAGAAACGGTTTGAAAACCCAATTCATAAGATCCATAAAAGCTGCTGGGGCGTTAGTTATCCCAAAAGACATTACCAAAAATTTAAAGTGCCCATATCGAGTCTTAAGGGCAGTCTTAGGAATATCTTGCTCCCTGATCTTTAACTGGTGATACCCGGACCGCAAATAAATCTTTGAGAAGAACCTAGCACCTTGCAATTGGTCGAACAAATCATCTATCCGAGGCAATGGGTATTTGTTTTTTATGGTGACCTTGTTCAGCTGCCGATAATCAATACACATCCGAAGCGATCCGTCTTTCTTTCTGACAAAAAGAACCGGTGTGCCCCAAGGCGACACGCTAGGCCGAATGAAGCCTTTTTTAATCGATCTTTCAATTGTTCTTTTAACTCTATCAATTTTGCTGGCGCCATTCAGTAAGGTGGAATAGATATTGGCCACGTATTTGGCAATACATCTGTGACGACCCGACTGGTCTTTTTGAGAGTTTAAGCTCCATCCAGTGGTATAAGGTCATAGTCAGCTTCACATTATGTATATGGACCTGTGTGCGTGGTTAGTTTCAGTTACCGGGTAATCCGGAGTCGAATTAGGCGAGAATTTTCAAATTTTGAAGCTTAAGTAAAGGGAGTTGACTGGAGGGTTGTCTTATGGGTAAATGGCCTCAAAATAAGTTTTGTTTTAACACCAACAACTTCGTATGATGATTTTGGACTTAGGCGTGCGTCCGAAATCAAATTTGGGGGTCCATAGAATAATTTGAGGTCATTTGGCGGAAGTTAGAATTTCGGCGATTCCGGCCGATAGGTGAAATTTTAATATCGGGCTCGGAATGGATTTCCGGGAGTGGTTGTAGGACCGTTATGTCATTTGGGACTTGTCTGCAAATTCTCACGTCGTTCCGGGTTGATTTGATAGGTTTCAGCACGAGTTTGGATATTTGATGTTTTAAAAGTTATAAGTTTGATTTTTTGTTTGATTTAGTGATTCAACGTTGTTTTGGGTGTTTCGAGGATCTGACTGAGTTTGTGTGATGATATGTGACCTATTGGTGTAATTGGTTAAGGTCCTGAGGGGCTCGGGATGATTTAAGATGGTTAACGGGAAGTTTAAAGTTTCGAAAAGGCAGCTGGTGCTGCTGTTCTGATGTGGCCGCACCTGCTGATGGGGAACCGCAAGTGCGAGCTTCGCAAGTGCGACCTAGGGTTGACTGGGAAGCCTTCGCAGGCGCGGATATTTGGGGCGTAGGTTCTGTCCTAGCGGGAGCGATCTTTGGGCGCAGGTGCGGACTTGAGCGCATGTGCGGTTAGTGTTTTGCACCTGCCATCTCGCAAGTACGATTAAGTTAGTCTTAGGTGCGGTTAAGTTAGTCACAGGTGCGGAAGTCCTGGCTGATTCATATAAACGAGGTTAGCCATTTTCTTCATATTTTGAAATTTGGACTTCGGTTTAGAGAGCGATTTTTGGGGATTTTCAAGATAATCGAATGGGTAAGTGTCCTTCCACCATCATTAATTATGTTTCATGAATTATTTCTTGTTTTCATCATTTAATTGTGCTTTGTGTTGAAGGAACTTGGGTTTTTGAAAGAAAATTTCTAAATTAAAAATTCATGATTTGAATGACCAATTGTCATCAGATTTGGATAAATTTAGTATGAGCGAACTCGTATCGGAATGGGTAATCGGAATTGGTAAAATTTGTCATGTTCGAGGTGCGGGCCCGGGGGTCGACTTTTTGGGTCGATATTTATAACTTAGTAAAGAATTATACTTTATCGTTTTGAATAGTCCCTTATATGTTTTATGTGCATTTTGAAGTTGTTTTAGTTGATTTGAGCCGTCCGGAGGTCTTCCCGCCCGAGAAGTCTATTTTCGAGTACTGGTTGTTGTCTTTGAGGTAAGTATCTTGCCTAACCTTGTGTGAGGGAACTACCCCTTACGATTTGAGTCTTCTATGTTGATTGTAGCCCATGTACGCGAGGTGACGAGTGCGTACTCGAACTTATTTACAAATAGGTTGGCCTTTTAGGATTCTTAGGTCCCTATATCTCCGGCGTATTAAGTGGTAACTATTATGGTTGAGTTTCTGATTACCAGCTTCATCTTCCTCTGGTTGAATTAGATTTCCTTGACTTCGCTTCTTCTTTGTTGATTATTTGATCTTAATTTGACTTAGCTGAATATTATCCCTCTTCTACCACTATGCTAAAGTTTCTTCACAAACTGCCTAATTGATTATAATTAGTATCATCTAGTCGTATAATTGTTTAACAGGGATTGTAATATCTATAGTTTGGTGTCAAGCATGCTCGTGAGTCGTATATGATGATTTACATGATTCACCTTAAATCTTACTAAGGTATAGTTGGCCATCACCCATATTGGCGGTGTTTCCTTGGTGCCTCTTAATATTGAAAATTTGCTTAAGCTGAGTTTAGTCCGTGAAACAAACTGTTAGGCGAGATTGGTTATAGTTGTTTCCCTTGCCGGATGATTGGTTTCTATTTATTTATTGCGTATTGTGAATTGTTACTATAATTGTTAGGTTTTATCCTCGTTACATTGCTTCATTGATACTTGGTTTCTCCATTAAGTGACTTTTGCTTATTAGTGAGTTTTTCCACTATTTTGATTGAAGTTCTCGTGTTGAACTTATCGGCGTACCTTGCATTTGTCTTCTGTTTGCTGTGGTGCTCGTTGTGGTTTGTGCAACGTGTTCACTGTGTTCTGGTTGTTTTCTCTCTGTGTATTTCATTGCATATCTAAATTGGGACTGTGGGCTGAGACCTGAGACTTTCCCCTGCATTACATTGCATATTTACATTGGGACTGCGGGCTGAGACCTGAGACTTTCCCCTGCATTGTATTGCATATTTACATTGGGACCGCGGGCTGAGACCTGAGACTTTCCCTTGCATTGCATTGCATATTTACATTGGGACTGTGAGCTGAGACCTGAGACTTTTCCCTGCATTGCATTGCATTGCATCTTTACATTGGGACTGCGGGCCGAGACCAGAGACTTTTCCCTGCATTGCATTGCATCTTTACATTGGGACTGCGGGGCGAGACTTGAGACTTTCACCTGCATTGCATATTTACATTAGGACTGCGGGCCGAGACCTGTGACTTTCCCCCTGTATTGCATTGCATGATTATCTGAGTTATAGGCTGAGTTCCGGTGGTTTGTCCTTGAGGAGATTTGGATTGGGAAGTATACATATATACACATATACACATATTGAAATGTATAGCTGAAAGGTAATTATCTCTGAGAAAAGTTATGTCCGAAGGGCTTCTATTTTTAAAGTATATTTGAACAAATGATATTTGAAAAGAAGTATTTAGGAAAGTATATTTGAACAAATGATATTTGAAAGAGCAGTATTTGGGAAGGTATATTTGAATAAATGATGTTTGAATGAGCAGTATTTAGGAAAATATATTTGAATAAATGATATTTGAATGAGCAGAGTATATTTGAACAAATGATATTTGAAGGAGCAATATTAGGAAAGTATATTTAATACCACGTATTTTTAAGGGAACTATGTTCTAACGATTTCCTTTATAAGAATATATACATATTCATTCAGAAAAGTATGTTTTAAAGAATATTTTCCTATATCTTGAAAAGATTATATTTTCAAAAGCTTTCGATATAAACTCACGTTTTAAAGGTTTTTACTCGAGGGTTTGACTGGTTTTTTTATTTAGTGAGACTATTTGCTAATGCTTGATGGGAGTAACTTGATGCAGTGCTGAATTTTGTGTGTTTCATAGTATTGTGATTTCCGACATTGGCTTGTGTGTTGTCCTTCCCTTTCTTGCGTATTCCTGTCTTGCTATTTTCGTTTCTTAATTACTACACTTCCTTCCGCTTTATATTTTTCCCATCGTTAATTATATTCCAAGATTTCAGATAAATATTTTGTTTCGGTCATTACTACTTATGTCTTTTAGTCATTAGACCAGTAGGTGTCTGGACTAGTCTTCGTCACTACTTCACCGAGGTTAGTCTTGATACTTACTGGGAACCGCTGTGGTGTGCTCATACTACTCTTCTGTGCATTTTTGTTTGCACAGATCCAGGTATTGACTGTTGCTAGCTGTGTGGAGCTTTGGTCAGGAGACTCGAGCTAAACCTGCTGCTGCGTTCGCAACCTTCGTAGTCACCTTTCTATCTATTTAAACTATTCTTATTATTTATTGACAGTTTTATTTAAAATTGTAGAAAGACTTCGTAGAGTTTATGACTTGTATTTGCCGGGTTTTGGGAAATTGTAAACTCTGTCAAAGTTTCCATATCGAGACTGCTATGTTTACTTTTATTATTGTTGATGCTCAGTAAAATATTAGGCTTACCTAGTCCCTAAGACTAGTTGCCATCACAGTGACCAATAGAGGGAAATGTGGGTCGTGACAACATCAATCCCGAAATCGATCTCTCTATCTGGAGGAATCCCAGGAAGCTCGTCCGGAAATACTTCAAGAATTTCATTCACAACAGGCACAGATTCGGGAGCAGGCACCTCTGAAGTGGTGTCCGCAACCCGGACCAAATGGTAGATGCACCCTTTTAGGATCATCTTAGAGGCTTTAAGGTAGGAAATAAATCTACCTCATGGAACAACATTATTCCCCTCCCACTCGATAATTGATTCATTAGGAAACTCAATCCTCATAATTCTTGTTCGGCAGTCGAGTTTAGCAAAGCATGAATTGAGTCAATCCATCCCCATAATTACATAAAAATTTACCATTTCTAAATCAATCAGATCGGTCGTGGTATCCCGAGCACGCACCGTGACAACACAATTTCTATAGACTCGCATGACCATAATAGAATCACCAACCGGAGTCGACACAGAGAACGACTCGTGAAGCTATTCGTGTTCTATCCCAAAACTTGAAGCAATAAATGGAGTAACATATGAAAAAGAAGACCCGAGATCAATAAGAGCATAAACATCATGTGATTGGACAGTCAGAATACCTGTGACAACATCTATAGAAGCCTTCGCACTCTGGCAACCACTCAAAGCATAGAACCGGCTGGGTCCTCCTCGAACTCGTGTTCCACCCCTAACTGCACCGCGCCCTGCTGGAGCTGGAGGGTGTGTTGAAGATGTAGCGGCTGAAGAACTGGATGGCTGAGCAGTGCCCCTACCCGTGCTCGGACGGGGTGCACGATAGTCTCGCCGAACGTGGCCTCTCACTCCACACTGATAGCATACTGGTATGTCCAAGTTACAGGGCTCAGAATGAAACCTCCCACACTTAGGGCATGCGTCCCTCCGCTGCTGCTGGAACCTCCCACCTGAACGACCCCAACTGATGGAACCTCCTGCTATCTGAACCTGGTCCAATACGACCTCCTTACTGATAATTGTGCCCTGCTGGCGGCGCACTGGATGAGGACTGATATGGTCCTGATGACCCTCTCCCAAGGACTGATCTCCCTCCTCCAACTGAATTCCCAGCGTTGCCCGCTGACCGGGCCCTACTACTGCTCTCCCTCTTCATCCTTATCTTTAATTTCCGAGCCTCCGTAGCCTGGGAAAATCCCACAATCTTCCTGTAGTTCATATCTAAATGTAGAGCATCTGTAGAAGCTTTATTAATAACCAAGGGACCAAGGCCCTGAACAAACCTACGAACTCTAGCCTGCATAGTAGACACCATGTGAACAACATATTTGGACAAACGCACAAACTGCATATGATACTCCCACACACTCATGCTGCCTTTGCTTAAGGGCCTCAAACTCTGTAGCACGGGCTGCTATAATCTCGGCAGGCAAAAAATGATCCATTTAGGCATCCACAAACTCCTCCCACCTCGCCGGAGGGCTCCCCTCTCCACGGGAACTCTCCCACATTTAAAACCACGAGTATGTCGTTCCCTTCAGAAGATAGGAAGCCAACTCAACCCCCTATGTCTCAGTAGCCCTCATAACTCGGAGGGTCTTGCACATCTCATTAATGAACTCCTGAGGATCAGACTCTAGGTCGGTGCCTGTGAACTCTGGAGGGGCTAACCACAAAAACTGGTTGACCCTGGAACCTGAAGAATCCCCTTTCTCGCTAGAGGATGCAGGGGCAACATGTGATCTTTGGGCCTGGGAGGCCACTAGCTGAGCCAATATCTGGATAACTCCCCTGAGGTCCCCATCAGAAATAACGGGACAGAAAGCTGGGACTGAGGAAGGATCAGGAACATCAGTGGGAGGGATCGTAGCACCCTCCGCAGGAGCAGGAATAGGAATATCCTGGCCTGGGATGGAAGTGTTAGGCAGATTCATGGTCGGGGAATCATTCTGTCCCGCATCATCAGATAAAGAATTCACGGCCACTCCTAGGGTGGAATTGGCCTCTGGGCCGAGTCGGGATCTCTTCTTGGGTGCAATTTACTGAAAATTGGAAAAATGCACGAGTTAGAGATAGAAAACCTCACCTTTCACCACATCGCAGGATATAGAATAGCAATAAAATGGTACTTTCCTAAAAGTCCATGCAGCCCCCTAGTTACAGATGTGGTCGACAACACACCAATAAGAAGGGCTCTACTAGGCACGGCTCCGAGACATCCTAAGACACTTTTAAAACTTTAGGCTCTGATTGTTGAAACCCAATTTTTTCTCAAATTATTTTTTAATTTGCATTTACACCTTCAAAATCAGGCTTTCATAGCAATTGGTATTTTTCTATAATTTTCCCATATTTTTTTAATTTATCCAGTATTTTATTTCTAATAATCAATTACAAAAGTAAACTACAAATGATTTCAAAAACATTTCTTGACTTAATGTATTATTTTTGGTCTTATTAAGACAAAATTATTTCACAATTAGCCAAATTGGCACTCTTGGGCCGTAGTTGCAATAACTTTGCATTTATTGCCTAATCATGTGTTTTATGCTATTTTTATCCACTAATTTGGTCCCTAACCCAATTAAACTAGCCCAGACCCCCTTAGCCCAATACAATATCCTATTCGGCCCAACCCCAAACCAATCTGAGCCATTGATCAAATTAGATCGACGGCCCAGATTTTCGTTACCATAATTAAACATACCTAACCCCCCTGACCCCTTCTCATTCTCACCGTCTCTCATCTCCCTACTCTCTCTCTCTCTAGTCTCTTCTAGGTTTATTTCACTCATTAGCTCTATAATAATGTTGTAATAACAATTTGGGGTGCTAGTAAATTTAGGAAAATGGGCCTTTTTTAATATTTGCATGCAATGGGTAGAAATCCTGCCTATAGGTGTTTACTTTGCTCGAATTTGTTCTTCTATTGTGTGTGTTAGAAAACCTTCCTATAGGTTCCTAATTCGTTTAGAATATTCTGCTTCTACATGATAGACATCACGCCTATAGGAAATAAAGTGATCAATGTTCAATTTGCGTTACAGCATATCCGTTAGCCATTATGATCATACGGTCATGCTAATTTATGTCCTACAAATTTGTATCTTTAGAAATCATGCCTATAGGGTTTTAATTGGTTAATATGTTGTTTTCATAGTTGCTCACTTAGTAGACATGCCTATAAGAGCTAAAACCAGTTCCCATCATTAATTATATAAATCATGCCTATAAGAGTAATCTTTCTCGTTTCTTTTAAGTGTTAAAATTAAGCTTTAAACACTGTTTCGTTGCCACTATTAGAAAGTATGCCTATAGGATCAAACTAAGTAATTCTGAATATCTTCCGTGATTATCACTGCTAACTACTGCGTAAACCACCCAAAGTAGAGGTTCAAACGCCTGCTGGACCATAGGCATGAAACGGGTAGTGCACGCATAAGGTACGACTTAGAATCAATTAGTGCGCCTTAGGTAACAACTTAAAGATAGTAATCGGGTAGCAAGAGATAATAGTCTATGCTCGCTGAATAATACGAGTAACACCCCATCTCGAGCGAGTCACAAAGTATTATTTACGTTGCACGGGGTAATCCTTTAGGCTAAAAAACTTAGGACCCCCCATCTTGTCTTAAAATTAATTATTTTATTCATTGGTAGATTTTGATGATAATTTCTTGTCTTTCCCTTTATTTTGGACTAATTCATATAATTCGAGTTCGTTCAGGACCCACAGTTGTGGACCTCGAGGTAATTTGAGCCCTTACGTGATCTTTGGTGATGCAAACTGGTTAAACCAGAGTTACTTGCAAATAGGTGCCCTATCGCACCTCAAACCCGTTAGATGGTGACTCTCTCTTATAATACCCTTTCTTTAAAAGAGTTTTCACGTGTCGAAACCCGATTTCGCGAGAAAAAGGAGCACAACAGCATGGTGACTCTACTGGGTAATATTTTTAGGCTCTTACCATAATGAACTTGGTCTATATGAATTGGTCCTCTTTGATGAACGTGTTTCCTTGTTCTTTATCGTTACATGAACATCCCGCTTCTATTTTCCCTTTTTATTGCTACATGCACACCATTTCCCCTATGTCCCTCTATTTCAATTAATATGCAAATCTTTGCTTAATTTGGTTACAATGCGCGTTTTCCTTAATTTTTCAGTCATGTTCGCTTGCTTCAAATCATTTTTTTAATTTTTCTACATCATGTCTCTCCCTACCCCCTTTTGCTTGCTTTATTACAATTCTTTCACATTGCGCAAACTAACTTCTTCTTTGTTTTTCTTTCTTTTTATGTCTTTACGTTTCATTTAATACTGCATTTATTGTCTTCATCATGCAAAATACTTGACAACGTGTTGTTTTATCTTTGCATAAAGCATGCTCCATATCATATTCCAGTCGTGCGTAATTGACACCACAACGACGCTTGATGAGTGTCCGCACTCTTCCTAAATGACCATTTAAATTTGGAAAAGGCTTATTTGCGGTAAAACTAGTCGATCAACAGTGCAATTGACGGTTCCGTACCTTTCCCTATCAAGTTGTCCACTTGAGGATATCGGTCTAGTCTCTTCTAGAAACCCCCACTCTAATACTAACTTTGCACGCATCATGTCCAAACCTTGTATATGTTAGAACGCTGTCCGCGTAATAACCCTCTAAGACAAGCCTTGTCCAACGTCCGCTGGGATTTCTATAGTCCCAATGGAAACAATCACGATCTATGCATTATTTGGAGAAAACGTGCCGATATGCTGATCCTTAATGTGTAAATAGCCAAATCTGGAGGGGAAAAAGGCTAACTTTATATGTTTTGCAGAAATGAGGCACGAAGTCCCCAGGTTCGTCATGGTTCAAAGTATCCCACCTTTGCTACTGAATTGGTGGGAAAATCTCTCAAAAAATGACAAAAATAATGTGAAAACAGTCCTCGGGAGTTTACCTTCCTTGTTAGCTATTCAGCCAAATAGTGTACTAATTGAGGCTGCTACTATGTTTTGGGATAAGAAGAAGGTCGTCTTCCATTTTGGTGATATTGAAATGACTCCCCTTCTAGAGGAAATAGGAGGTTTCATTGGGTTCCCATGGGATAGCCCTAGTTTGTTGTACCAGAAAGTCATACTTCTCGAGGCTTCCTAAAAATGATGGGGTTCAGGAAGAATGATGAGTTAGTCTATCTGAGGAAATCCTACATACCATTTGATTTCCTTTACGAGCGTTATAGGCATGTCAAATCATATTACCTTTACCATGATGAGTTTGCCATCACTTCTTTGGGTTGGACTCACCATCGGGTTTTTGTATTCATCGTCTGTTTTCTGGGGATGCTGATATTCCCAATACAAGGAGAAAGAATCCACACTCGCCTAGATATGGTCACTAAGACCCTAATGGAAGGAATTGAGGGGCAAGCTTACACTATTGTCCCAATGATCGTGGCTGAGATGTACCGAGCTTTAGACCGTCGCAAAAAAAGGATATAGGCATTTTGAGGGTTGCAATCTGCTGCTGTAAATATGGTTGTTGGAACACCTTCAGAGAGGACAATACCGTCAGGAATTTCCGCGGCGACCATGGAATGACCACATAGCTTATCACCATCGAAAGAGAATGACATTTATCCCAGACAGGTTTGCATAATCGGGAAACGCTGTGAGCTCGGTACATTTATTTAACCATTTGACGGATGACAAGGTACATTGGATGTTCGAGTGGTTCCTTAGCAGTGAATTCATCATCATGTCGAGAGATGTTCCTCATCTAGTGCTAATTGGATTAAGGGGAATCTATCCTTATGCACCTATCAGATTCATAAGGCAAGCTTTGAGGAAACATGTCATACCATGAGTTTCCAAAATGTTTCATAACAAGGCAGACTTCCAAGGGAATGCCATTCAATTCAAGTTCGAAGCGCAACACATGTGGCATCAAAAGATTGCTGTGTAGAAGGATACTATCGATCCAGATTGTTATCATGCCGGACATGTATACTTCAACCCATCATGGTTGGTCGATGACATAGCGCGAGAGGTCAAGCCAGGGGTTGATTTGAGAAATAGGGTCATAGACGACGCTGCTGAGGCACAAGTGAAATACATGAGGTTGCGCAAAAGGGTTTTTGAATACGAGACCAGGCATTTGGAACAACATAAAGTGGACATGGAAGAAATCAACGAATGGAGGGGAATCACTACTAAATCAACAGAAAGGTTGAAAAGGGTCTCAGATTGTCAGAACGCAGAAGTCAATGAAGGAGGACATCTAGCAAGGGCATATCTGATGTTGGATGTGCGCAACCTGGTGAATCTGATTGATGGGGCAAAGAAGTCCAAGCTTGGAGAAGGTCCCTCTGGGACCGGGTAGATTAGGATTGATATTTACTAGATTCATTTTAGAATCCCATTGAAATAAGGCAAATGCCACTAGCGACTCTTTATAATTATTGTCGTTTTAGTTTGGTCTATTTATCATATTAATGAAATGACGCAGTGGTCGGCATTAAGTTTTATCTAAATCTATATGTTGCTAGGCCTACCTCGGGCACAATGAGGTCCCCAAATTATGACGCGAATTTAAATACGTCAAATATCCTTTAAATATTCTCTACTGACTTGTTTACCTTTTGTCTTTCTTCTTTTCTTAGTTTATTCCCATCCCCTAAGGTTGGTTCGTGCATACTGGCATCATCGGCATATCATACCAGATCTAGAGTTCCTCCACCTCCTCCTCCTCCAAGTGATCCTAAGAACAAAGGAAAAGCTAAAATGGATGATATGAGTGGTATCAGGAAAGACAACGCTACACATGCAGAGAATGTCGAGACTTCGGATGGTCAGAGTACCCCGGCACAAAATGATTTGGTTTTACGGTTAGAACAGAAGATACTGGAGTTACAAGGGGAGCTTGAGCAGGTCCGTAACTTGGCAAACCTTTCCCTTACCCTCAATGTTCCCGACATCTACCAACAAAACACCCAAAACCCAACACCTCCTCAAAACATACAAAACTAGCACCCACAAACTCCTACGACACATCATCAATACGTCACGCCTCCCCAAAATCCTAATCTTCCACAAGTACCAACTCCCCCACAACATCAACATCATTTGACCGAGTACCCACAAACTACCACCTACCACACTCCTCAAAATGCACTACAACCTACTCCTGATTCCCAAAACTCAACCAATGATTACCACTACACCCAAATACCTGGAGTCCACCAAAGTAATCCCATATACGTGGAAACCTTACCCTACACTTCACCACAAACCCTGTATACAACGGAATCCGCCGGAAGGACCTGCTCATCAAGAACATGGCAGAAGAACTTAAGAAGCTTACAAGTCGAGTCCAAGGTGTTGAAGGTGGTAAAGGCATCGAAGGTTTGAATTATGAGGATTTATGTATTTAACCGGACGTAGAATTGTCGGAGGGTACAAACCTCCTAAGTTCGAAATGTTTAATGGAACATGTGATCCAAAGGTACATCTGAGGACGTACTGCGACAAACTCGTAGGGGTGGGTAAAGATGAAAGAATCCTCTTGAAGTTGTTCATGAAGAGCCTCACTAGAGATGCCCTATCCTGGTATATCAGTCAAAATCCAAAGATGTGGGTTAATTGGGTAAGCATGGCATCTGATTTCATGGATCGGTTCAGGTTCAATATAGAGAATGCACCAGACGTCTTCTATATCCAAAATCTTAAGAAGAATCCAACAGATACTTTCCGCGAGTATGCTACTCGGCTGAGATTAGAAGCTGCAAAAGTAAGGCCAGCACTGGAAGAAGAGCAAATGAACAAATTCTTTATCTGAGCCCAGGATCCGCAATATTTTGAGAGGTTAATGGTTATTGAAAACCATAAATTTTCTGACATCATCAATTGTGAGAAAGAATAGAAGAGGGAATTATAAGCGGGATGGTAACAAATTTGAAGGCACTACAGGCTACAAACAAAGACTTGCAGTCAAGGGGCATGTCCAAAAAGAAGGAAGTAGAGTTATGATGGTAGCCCAAGGTCTGAAGTCTCCTCTCACATACCAAACACCTCCACCCACATATCAGCCTTCACCTCCCAATATCAACAACCCGCCACCACCTACCATACATACAACACTCAACTAGGATATTACCACTCACCACCAGCACGCAAATTTCGATCATAGACCGCCCAGACAATACACTTCTATAGCCGAATCCATCGATAAGTTGTATGAGAGATTTAAAGCTGCCGGATATGTCATTTCCATGGAAAATTCTTCTCAGTGGATCAATCCAAATAAGACATGTGCCTACCATTCGGGCATGAAGGGTCACACAATTGATGAATGTCGCACTCTGAAAGAAAACATTCAGACATTGATTGACACCAAGGTTATATAGGAAAAGGAGGTTGCACCTAATGTACGCAATAAACCCCTCCCGGATCACAGGGGGGTAAATGTGATAGAAATCGATGAAGAATGGGATCCGAAAGGGTCAATTGGGCTCATTCGAGAAGGGGAGGATCCTAAAAAACCTACAATCACCCTCACACCTATTATGGTGAAAAAACAGTCACCAATTGAAGTTGAGGTAGCCGCACCAACTCCATTCAAGTTTGAAGTAACAATGCCCTCAATGACACCAGCTCCATTCGAAGTAGAAGTAACCACACCATTCACCGTAACGGTAACACCCACGCTATCCTTTAAGTCTACTGTTGTAACCTGGGACTATACTGCAGAATCAAGAAGGAAAGGAAAGGGGAAAATGGAAGAAACTGGTGCAGCACAAGGTATGACCAGAACTAGTAGGGTTTACATGCCTGAGCATTTGAGGAGAACAAGTAAAGAAGCCGCTTTCAAGCAGCCTATCATTGAAACTAGCCCGGATGATCTTTTGAGAATGGTGGAGGGAAGGGAGTATTTTGTGGTTGATCATTAGAACAAAACCCCTGCTCAGATAACCATTTTGTCATTACTACAGAATTCTGAAGCACATAGGAATGCGTTGATGAAAGTATTAAACGAGGCTTATGTACCCAACAACATTACTAGTGGAGAAATGGCCAATATGGTAGGACAAATCTTGGAAAGCCAAAGATCACTTTCCACGAATATGAATTTCCACCGGAAGGATTAAGCCACAACAGGACATTGCATATCACAGTGCAGTGCGAAGACAAATTCATTGCCAGGGTCTTGATTGATGAGGGTTCAGGTCTCAACATCTGTCTGTTGACTACCTTGAAGAGATTGGGTAAAGGTCAACATGAAATACGGGCAGAAACTATGAACGTGAAAGCATTCGATAGGTCTCAAAGGGCCACGATCGGAGAAACCAACCTCCGTTTACAAATGGGCCCAACCCGGTTTGATGTTAAATTCCAAGAGCTCGACATATCCGCCTCATACAATCTGCTATTGGGACGACCTTGGATACACACCGCTGGGGCTGTAGCTTCCACTCTGCATCAGGCTGTGAAGTTCGAATGGAACCATCAGGAGGTGATCATTCATGGAGACATGAGTAACCCTATCTACACCAACCAGACTATTCCGGTTGTGTAAAATATGAGGAATTTGGATGGAGAAACTTACCATCGCATTGAGTGTGTTAACGCGATCGAGAAGGATAAATGGCGGAGTACCAAAATAGAGAGCATATTGGCATGGGCAGGATATGCACCTGGTAAAGGGCTCGGAAAGAATCTCCAGGTATTTCCAAACCAATACAATTAAAACGTCACGACATGACCTTTGGACTTGGATATCAGTATACCTGGCGCGAATATCAAAATTGGTCGCCACCATGGCGCAGTCCTTATTACCCTCTCAAGAAACCGATACCACATTTGAGCCAATCCTTTCATCAGGGCGATATGATGTGGGGATCTGAAGAAGATGAAATTCTAGGGGATTTAAGGAATCTGTTCTTAGAAGACGGATATGGACTGCAGCGTAATAGTTGAAGAGGAGGAAGAGGAAGGCCTCGTCATCGAGACAGCGGAGAAGGGAGTTTTTCTCAGAAACTGGACTACCACACCCCATCAAAGGCCCGCCGAGTTCCAGGTTAGCCTGGCTGCTAGCATCACTTACCTTGAAAATAATTTTTATGAGCATTTTAGAACATCTTTAGTATTTTGTTACCTTTGCTTTGAAACAATCGTTTGAGTCATTAAAAATCTTTTTGTTTTGAAATTTTTTGTACTTATGAATGGTTTGCTATTTTGTTATTTATTACTATCCTCTACATTTTTTCTCTCTACAACATTACTATTATTTATCTTGATGAATCAACGACTGTGACATGTAATGATACAACGCAGCATAAGGATAGTGACTCAGAGGAAATAGAAGAAGAGGATATATTACTTGAGGAAATTGGGAGATTCTGAAAGAGTCAAAGAAACTCGCATAAGCATTCACGTGTCACCATCAGAGAAGAAAGAATATACTCATTTCTTGAAATAATATGAAGATATTTTCAAATGGTCCTATGATGATATGATTGGTTTGAGCACATCTATAGTGGCTCATAAATTACCTACCAACCCAATGCGTCCGCCGGTAAAGAAGAAGCTCAGAAAGTTCAAGCCAGATATGAGTTTGAAAATCAAAGAAGAAGTCACCAATAAAATCAAAGCTAAGGTTCTCAGAGTACTTGAGTATCCAACCTGGTTGGCTAACATCGTGCCAGCTCCGAAGAAGGATGGGAAAGTCAGATTATGTGTTGATTATCGGGACATAAATAGAGCAAGTCTCAAAGATTATTTCCCATTGCCCAATATACACATACTGATCAACAACTACACCAAGAATGAACTCCAATCCTTTGTGGATTGCTTCGCGGAATATCATTAGATCTGGATGGATGAAGAAGACGCCGAGAAACCGCTTTTATTACGCCATTGGGGGTGTACTGCTATAAAATGATGTCGTTTGGCCTGAAGAATATTGTGGCCACTTATATGAGAACCATGACAACTATTTTCCACGATATAACACACAAGAGGATAGAAGTATATGTGGACGACGCCATCATCAAATCCAATAAAGGTATAAATCACATAGCAGACTTGAGGAAATTCTTTGATCGGCTTTGGAGGTAAAATTTGAAATTCAATCCTGCAAAATGTGCCTTTGGAGTCCCTGCTAGAGAGTTGCTAGGATTCATCGTTAGCCGCCGAGGAATAGAGCTAGACCCGTCAAAGGTCAAGGCTATCCAGGATTTTCCACCCCCAAAGATTAATAATGAGTTGATGAGTTTCTTGGGGTGTCTCAATTATATCAGCCGCTTCATAGCACAATCGACCGTGATCTGTGAGACAATTTTCAAAATGTTAAAGAAGGATGCCGCAACAAGTTGGAATGAAGACTGTCAGAAAGCTTTTGACAAAATCAAAGAATATTTTTCCACACTGCCAGTCATGGTCCCGTCAAAACCCGGTAAACCACTGCTACTCTATTTGTCCGTACTAGATGGGGCTTTTGGTTGTGTCTTGGGACAACACGATGAGACGGGGAGGAAAGACAAGCCATATACTACTTGAGTAAGAATTTCACACCCTACGAAGCCCGGTACTCTTTGCTGGAATACACTTGCTGTGCTCTGACATGGATAGCTCAGAAATTGAGGCACTACGTTTGTGCCTACACCAAATATCTCATATCAAGGATGAATCCTTTGAAGTAAATCTTCCAGAAACCCATGCATACATGGAAGCTGGCAAAATGGCAGATATTGTTGAGTGAATTTGACATCGTCTATGTGACTCAGAAGGCGTTTAAGGGACAAGCATTAGTAGATCATCTTGCAGAAAACCCTATACGAACCACTAAAACGTATTTTCCCTATGAAGAAGTATCATTTGTAGGAGAAGATATCGCCGACGCCTACGATGATTGGAGAATTTTTTTTGATGGAGCGGAAAATTTCAAAGGAGTGGGTATCGGAGCTATTTTGGTGTTAGAGACTGGTCAACATTATCCGCTATCCATAAAACTCAGATTTTCGTGCACCAATAATACAAAAGAATATGAAGCTTGCATCTTCGGGCTCAATTTGGCCATTAACACGAATATCCAGGAGTTGCTGGTAATTGGTGATTCAGATCTTTTGGTACATTAGGTTCAAGGAGAGTGGGCTACAAAGAAGACCAAGATATTACCATATTTATACAATGTGAAAGAGATGATGAAGAGGTTCACGAATATAGAATTCAAACATGTCTCGAGAATCCAGAATGAGTTCGCAGATGCGCTGGCCACTTTGTCCTCCATGATACAACACCCGGATACGAATTTTATCGACCCTATTCCAGTAAGGGTTAATAATCGGCAAGCTTACTACAATCACGTTGAAGAAGAAAAAGATGGGAATCCTTGGTTCCATGATATCAAGGAGTACTTGGCAAAAAGAGAGTACCCGGAGCATGCAAATCATACTCAGAAACACACGCTTCGAAGATTTGTCCAACCATTTCTTCCAAAGTGGAGGAATTATGTACAGAAGGACTACAGATCTAGGATTATTACGGTGTGTTGACGCCAAGGAGGCTTCTAAAACTGCTCGAAGAGATACATGCCGGAACTTGCGGACCACACATGAACGATTGCATTTTAGCCAAGAAGATACTGAGAGCGGGATATTTTTGGATGACTATAGAAACAGACTGCATCAGATATGTCCAGAAATGTCATCACTGCAAAATACATGCAAATATGATACGGGTGCCACAGAATGAACTCAATGCAACAAGTGAACCTTGGCCTTTTTCCTCTTGGGGAATGGATGCCATTGGTCCAATCGAGCCCGCTACTTTAAACGGGCACAGGTTCATTTTAGTGGCCATAGAATACTTCAAAAAATGGGTTGAAGCTGCATCATACAAAGCTGTAACGAAGAAAGTCGTCACAGATTATGTCAGAGATCGTATTGTTTGCTGATTCGGGGTGCCAGAATCCATCATCACTGACAAACCCGCAATTGGCAACAGTGACTCAATGAAAGCTATTTGTGAAACCTTCAAAATCAAGCATAAGAATTCCATAGCATACATGCCTCAAATGAACGGAGCCATGGAGGCCGCCAACAAATATATCACGAAAATATTGAGAAATATTGTAGACAACTACAAGCAATGGCACGAGAAATTACCATTTTCCTTGTTAGGGTATCGTACCACAGTTCGCACATCGACCGGGGAAACTCCCTACTTGCTGGTCTATGGTACTGAAGCTGTCATTCCCGCCGAGGTTGAAATTCCTTCCTTAAAAGTTATACAAGAAGCGGAACTCAATGATGCAGAATGGATAAGAAGTCGCTACGAGCAATTAGCCCTTATTGACGGGAAAATAATGAATGCGGTATGCCATGATCAAATTTATCAAAACAGAATGTCCAGAGCTTTTAATAAAAGGGTTAGATCTAGACAGTTCACACCGAGGCAGCTGGTGTTGAAGCGGATCTCCCCGCATCAAGATGAGGCCAAAGGGAAATTTTCACCCAATTGGCAAGGGCCCTACATGGTTCACACAGTACTAACAAGAGGAGCGCTCATACTTGCAGAAATGGACAGAGAAATTTGGCCAAAGCCCATCAACTCAGATGCAGTCAAGAGATACTATGTTTAGATTGTTTACATTTCTTCATCTGATGTAACCGAACAATGCTTGACCTGATTCCCGTTTAAGAGGGGATACATAGGCAGCCATGTGGGTTTTGTCACAACTCAATAGAATCTTCATTTTGCCATAATCAGTAACTGGGCAGAATTTTTAGGAGGACCCTTAATATTTCGGAGCAAGTCCAGTCAACTTCGTCATATGCAGAGTGGTCAAAGAATCGCTTGTGAAACTGGGGCAGAAATTTGAGGAGGGACCTCAAAATTCTAATGCAAGGAAGTCGCAATGTCTCTAAATGTGTCACAGTCATTAGTTCATCTAATTTATTTGATATTGTCTACTACTATGTTTTAAATAGCTACATTCATCATATGCACGCATATTTTTCGAAACATATATTTTATGAAACAGCCAGATGCTACCCGTGGTACCTCAAGCAAGATTTCAATACAGAGCAAAGAAAAGAAACCAGGTGGAGGCACGAACCAACCTTCCCCGAAAAACTCACGATTTTCCTTTGGATTCAGGAACAAGAAATATTCTCAAATATGTGCACACCTCAGAATCACTATATTCATAACGACAAAGCTGCCAAGCGCAAACATATCGCCAGCTAAGAAATACTCTGCTATTACTTATTATCTGTTCATTGCATGAAACTAAAGAGTTGTCTCCATTTTTGCATGAGGCTAAGACCTACCTCCTTAATTGCATAATGCTAAGCACTGCCTTCCCCTGCATGAGACTAAGCATTGCCTTCATTTTTGCATGAGGCTAAGCCCTGCCTCCTTAATTGCATAAGGCTAAGCATTGCCTTCCCCTGCATGACACTAAGCATTGTCTCAATTTTTTCATGAGGCTAAGCCCTGACTCCTTAATTGCATAAGGCTAAGAACTGCATTCCCCTGCACGAGACTAAGCATTGTCTCCAGTTTTGCATGAGGCTGAGCCCTACCTCCTTAATTGCATAAGGATAAGCACTACCTTCCCCTGCATGAGACTAAGCATTCTCTCCATTTGTGCATGAGGATAAGACCTTCCTCCTTAATTGAATAAGGCAAAGCACTGCCTTACCCTGCATGAGACTAAGCATTGTCTCCATTTTCTCATAAGGCTAAGACCTGCCTCCTTAATTGCCTAAGGCTAAGCTATGCCTTTCCTTGCATAACAACGAATGCTATGCTATTTTAAACCTTACATTGTTCTTTACTTTTCTCGGGGCTAAGCTCTGCCCCGATCTTGCACAAGACTAAAATCTATCTTGTTTCGCTGCGCATAACCAAATATCATATCTTTTCATCTCATGGGCTGAAACATCACCACTTTGTCCAAATGCGTCATAGTCCGAAGACATCATCCTTATAGCCGGAAGACACCATGTCATGACCTGCGGATCTCTCAATATTGCACATCATTACTCAAAGGTGTCATAGTCCAGAGGCATCATTTTCTTGGCCCGAGAAAATCATTTTATGGCCTGCGACTCCCTTATCACGCGATTCATGGCCCAGGACATCATGGTCTAAGGACATCATCTTCGTCATCCAAAGACAGTTTTCATGGTCCAACGGGAATTTGCATTATGTTTAGATTCTCGCAATAATACCATATATTGCATGCATTGCGTTTAAGTTTTACAGGTAATCCAGTAGGTAACCGTTCTTTTAACGGGAGCAATCTTCCCTTCGGTTTCCGTTTGATGCTCACATCCTGAAATCACCTCAAATGAAACCAACCACCATCCGTTACCCACTTCCACTTGATAACCGTTCAAATACTCATCCACAACTGTTCTAAGGTAGATCCATTCACAATTCCATATAAACTCATCTGATATAATCCTATCTAGAAGAGCATGTCCATTTCTACAATAACTTCATCGACTTATTCCACTATTGGATCCAGAACTACACATGGCCTGATTCCTGTAAAATCAGGGATATGTAGAAAACTCAAAATCGGAGTTCGGCCTATATTTTCCAAATCACCCAATTCAATAAAAATCGGTCATGATTTCCTTATCCGACAACTCTTTCATCATTCCCGGGTAAAGAACGACAACTGTTATACCCAATTTTTACTTCATATTTAAAAATTTAAAAAATAAAAATAAAAAAAAAAATATATATATATATATACACTTTCAAAATAGTACATATGCATCATTATTTAGTTTATAAGCATGTACAAGTATATTTCATAATTTTTAAAGGCTTTAAATCGATTTATTTATGTATTTTTTATTATATAAATATCCAGTAATTATCCTTCAAATTATTTTTATGATGATTTAATCATATAAACTTATCATTTACACCAAAATTATATTTCAAATACTTTTAGTGCATTTGTTATAATTATATTTGCATTTTTAGGGTTGATTGCACATTTTTGCAATAATAGCTATATTAATGTATAATTACATTATTTATGCGGAAATGATTTTTTTTATTTTTTATAATGCTAGGTAGTTATTTTTAATCACTATAGTGTAAAAGTAATATTTTTGTTATTTATTAATTATTTTATAAATTATTTGTTGTTAATTGTTGGGTTTTTAAAAACTAGCCTAAAATCCTACCTATTTTTCGGACCCAACACTGGCCTAGAATTGAAAACCCTAGCCCAAATAACCCCCATCCAAAATCAATTAACCCACCCCCCAACTCGGTCGGTACCCATTTATTTTAACCCATCCCGTTCCTTTTAAATCCCAGCTATTGATCTTTCAAGATCCACGGCCCACATCCTTTCATCCTTTTTAATTACCCTAGACCTAAAACCCTAACCCATTCCTTCTAATCTTCTGCCCCTAAACGCTCTCGATCTCTCCACACTCTTCTCCTACGAACCCTAGCCGCTGCCTCTCAAAACCCTTGCCTTAATCCCTCTTCTAATGGGATTTACGTCTCATCTACTTACCCTATTAGTATGTTTCCGCTGTTGGTTGATTCTCCATGGTATCACCTAGTAATTTCCTATACATGGCAAGTATTACCACTCTGATTCTGTCTGATTGACTCCCATCTCTTGAATTTGGATGATATTCCGTCTACACATTTTATTCTACACCGTGTGAGTCCAATTTTGTTGGTATTTTGTTGATTCTTACTTACCATACGACTAGGGTTTATAGATATCTTCAAATCAAATCAAAATTGGTTCAAATCTCTGATTTCGTGTCATCTTGTCTATATTCGTCCTATTATTAGTGAGTTTGATTTTTTTGGTTAGATTCTGCCGATTTTTCACTTTCCTTAAAATTAGGGTTCCCATATCCTTTTCTTAAAATTGACTTTCAGATCAATTTACATGATTATTTACTTTGTTAGTTGCTTGAGTTACTTGGTTTCCTTGTTTGGTGCTTGATTTTACTACTAT
Organism: Nicotiana knightiana; assembly: GCA_005239525.1. Taxonomy (NCBI): domain Eukaryota; kingdom Viridiplantae; phylum Streptophyta; class Magnoliopsida; order Solanales; family Solanaceae; genus Nicotiana; species Nicotiana knightiana. The sequence continues at coordinate 80,885 of ML405031.1, forward strand.
ATAAACCCTTCCCCTCCGTCCTTTTTAGACAAATTGGAATCGCTATAATCTCACTAAAATTATTCTATTATTCCTTCATTATCTTGTTCTATATTTTGGTTTTGTCGACTGAAAGCCAAGACCCCTGAAATTCTTGGTTCTTGCTCCTCGTTGATATTTAAAACACTGTGGACTTTTTTTCTTTATTGTGTTTTCTCTTAACTGATAAGTTACGACTTCATTCCCATGTATCTGTGATTTGCACATGTTTTCACTTCTGAAAGTTGTAGTTTAATGTGTTTTTCTGGGTTGCTCTTGTGTGCAATTCTGATTGCTTAACTTCAATTTTAGGTCTCGTTAACCTTTGACTTCATCATGTCGGTAATTTGAAACATGCCTAACCTGATTTGAGTGAATTAGATTCCTTTCAAGTTTATCTAGCCTATGTGTCACAATTTATTGATGTTTAGGGCCTTTACATCTCTTTGTTGTTTAATTTTGCTGTCAATACTGTTACTCGAACATGCTTTACTTACATGATTCATATCCCTTTAATAGACCAGTTGATTGTGTTCAAAAGCATGAATGTGTACATTAACTGTGTAGCATAAGTCTGTCTCCTGTCCTATCCTGAATTTGCTATGGTTATATCCTGTCTATGTAGCATGTTTGACCCTGTTCTTTACTAGTATGCTTCTAACATGTCTTGACTTCCCAATAGCTGCAATGATCTATTCTCACCCTGTCAAAATTTTGTTGCCAATCAATATGATTCCCTTCTTGTAACATAGCATCTATACTTATTATAATTTGAACCTTTTCTTTACTATAAGTCTGTGTATATCAATCCTACAAACCTGTTTTGTTAATGTGTGACTATTTATGCACTAGATGTTGAACTTCTTCTTCTGACTCTTTGCTAAGTCTGTCTTAAAACCTAGAGCCATGTTTGTTTATATGTTCTATGTGCTCAACTTGACTATGTTTGTATCCTTCAGTACTGTCCCTCAACCTTAGTTTACTCTCGTTCACTTGCTACTTGGGCTCTTTTGAGTTCTCATTCTTAGTCGGCTGAAAGCCAAGGCTACCTAGGTTCTATCGTTGACTTCCCTGGTGTGAGCACTGCTCGGGGTCCAATTGAGACCCTTGTGAACTCTAACACACTAGGACTTGATCCTTAGTCATTTCCGAATCTCCTATGTTAACCTCCCTAGTATGAGCACTACTCGGGGTCCATTTTGAGACCCTTGTGAACTCTGACACACTAGGGTCTAGGTTCCTTGGCACTCTGTCCTAAATGCTCCATCCTACCCCCTTTCTACCTACTGAATGAGCCAGTGGGCTTATGCACATGGCTGTCTTCTGAATCTTTGATGGTTACTGGGCTTTGGCTATGGAGATTATTTTTTGGGCTGTTGTGAAACTATGTGGACTTGAGGTTGAAGGCCTGGCCTAGCCGGGTATATTCGGGCCTGTCTTAGGCCCACTATACTTATTTTGTAATTCTTATATTTATTTCACTCATTAGTTCTGTAATAATGTTCTAATAACAATTGGGGTGTTAGTAAAATTGGGAAAATGGGCTTATTTTAATATTTGCATGCAATGGATAGAAATTTTGCATATAGGTGTTTACTTTGCTCAAATAAGTTCTGCTTATGTGTGTGTTTGAAAATCTACCTATAGGTGCCTAATTCGTTTAACATATTCTGATTCTACATTCTAGATATCATGCCTATAGGAAATACAGTGACCGATGTTCAATTTGCATTATAGCATATCTGTTAGACATTATGATCATAAGGTGCATATTTAGAAATCATGCCTATAGGGGTAATATTGCTCGTTTCTTTTAAGTGTTAAAATTGAGCTTTAAACACTGTTTCGTTGCCACCATTAGAAAGCATGCCTATAGGATCAAACTAAGTAATTCTAAATATCTTTCGTGATTATCACTGCTAATTACTGCGTAAATCACCCTGATATCATGTATATAAGTTTAATCTCTTATAACCTCTAATCAGTAGGCAACTGTGCAGTCACTAAGAAATTGCATCTAAAATGGCACTTTGCATGCAAAACTGTCTGCACGTTCTAAAGCCAGAATCACATAGAAATCATGTCTATAGGGCCTAATGACTGTATCCTGTCTCAATGTTGAAACTGTTGAACGCCTAATTTGTTTTCTTGTATTTGTTGCCTAAGTGTGGAGGCTAACTTGAGCCCTTATTTTCTTTTACATGAAGTCCAACATGTTTTGTATGTCACCTAGTTATTTTCTCATTTTGAGCAACCCAAGTTAGGTCTAGAACCACCCAAAGTAGAGATCCAGACACCTCCTGGACAATAGGCATGAGACGGGTAGTGCACACATAAGGTACGAATTAGAATTAATTACTGCGCCTTAGGTAACAACTTAAAGATAGTAATCGACTAGAAGGAGATGATAGTCTATGCCCGCTGAATAATACGAGTAACACCCTATTTTGAGGGATTCACGAAGTATTATTTACGTTGCACATGCTGATCCTTTAAGCTAAAAAACTTAGGATCCCTCCCATCTTGTCTTAAAATCAATTATTGTATTTATTGGTAGACTCTGATGATAATTGCTCCAACTTCTTGTCTTTCCCTTTATTTTGGACTAATTCATATAATTCGAGTTTGGCTGGGACCCACAGTAGTGGACCTCTAGGAATGCCTAACACCTCTCCTCGAGGTAATTTGAGCACTTACCCGATCTTTGGTGACGCAAACTGGTTAAACTAGAGTTACTTGCAAATAGGTGCCCTAACGCACCTCAGACCCATTAGCTGGTGACTCTCTATTTTAATACCCTTCCTTTAAAAGAGTTGTCACGTGTCTTTACCCGATTTCATAAGAAAAATGGGCGTGACACACTCGACAGAGGATTCAGAATGATTTTGACTAGTACAACATTAGCTTATGACGAATTCAACTGAATAAAATTGCGAGACCATGCCAGTTAAGAAGGAAGAGTATTTTGAGTTATTAGATGATGTGTTATGTAGTTTTGAGCAAAGTGGGGGAGTACAATTGACGATTTGGTCATTTAGGCACCTTTTTTAATTTCTGGACTAAGGACAACATGTGGATCAGTTATGACCTGAAGAAAATGACTTCGGGGATGATTTTGAGCAAGGGATTTGTTGGATACATGATGTGGTATGCTTTATCAGTATATGAAGGTTGTGGAATGACTCAGGTTTGATACTCGTTGTGGCGATGGTGTGCAAGGAGAAAGGATTTATTTAGTTGCTTACGGATGAGGTTGCATCTTAAAGTATTTATATGCTAATGGAGAACAAGTTTCTTGGTGTGTATTGTCTGTGCATCTAAGTTATAACGGGTTCAAGATTCATATGTGATATCTAAGGATTTTCAGATTTGTGTGTGGCTAAGATATGAGATTTTCATTGGATGGTGCCTAGACTTGCAGTATTTTTATATCATTATTTATTCTACATTACAACATTAGAGAGATGAAATGAGAAGCTTCAAATTAATCGAAGGTCTCTTTGGGTGAGCATTTCAGTTTGAGGTACTTTGGGTTCATGACAAGGCAATATGTGGCCTATGGATTTTAGGACGTTGTAGTTTCATGTTGAGGACCACTTGGGATGAGTTTTGATTGAGGGCCACATTTTATGGTGTAGAAGATCAATGATGCCTAGAAGGTAGGTCAAGAGAAATCTGAAGAAGTTACGTCAGGTTCGCAGTGGTATGGATCAACATAGTAATATAAATGATCGGTTCCTTTAGTATGATAGGGCTTTACAGATGTTTTATGGCAATAATTCTGGTTCAATACTCTGCATGATTTGGCTGATTTAGAGGGATTCAATTTGGATGGCATATCTATGTGAAAAAGATTTTCGAAGAGTTCATGATGATCTTGACCACGACTTGAGGCTGTTGTCTTCTATGAGTATGGAAGGTTTGTTGCATGTAATAATGTTCTCCTGGATTGAGTTAAGTGTAAGGTTCCTAGTTGATAGAATTTTTATCCTACTTGTGATTTAGAGTTGATATCAGGGTTCTTTTATTTTCACATAATAACATGATAGATTGATTACGTAGTGTGGAATTTGACATTGCAAGGGTAAGGCTGCAGTTCAGTTTCGAAAGGAAGGCCAAGAGATCTAGACAACATGAGAGATTTAAAAAATTTAAGAGAATGCTAGCACCATCTTGTATAGCCAGAGAATGGTGCATGTTGTAGAAGACGCATTACGAGTTGATGCGGATGCTTGACTAGTACTACAGAATTGCGTGGATGATAACTGTTGATATCGAGGTTTTCTACTTGACGCAGAAGAGTATAGAAGTATTTTCAAGATCCGATTGTGCATGTGTGATGTGGCAGTCATTTAAGAGGGAGCGTCAAATGCCAGGTATGGATATTCTTATATTTCGAAGTTTAGAGATTCTATTTCCCAGAGGCAGACTATCCCTGGGATTGTGGGCTGTGAAAGTCTGCTTAGGATTTGACAGCTGATGGTATATGTTAGGATAAAGTCATGTGGACTTTTGGAAGTCTATTTACCTATTTGGAATGTTTTGAGTTGGCCTAAGGGTCTATTGGAACGTATAATGAGAATGTGTATCCTACATTGGATTATATTTTCTTACTCGGCGCAATATTTTCTATGGTGTGTCATTGGATGGAATTCATCCTTTTCATGCCCTGAACTACTTTATGTGTTACTCCATTATGCTATGATGGATTGTGAGGCTACTTGACTATTCACACGCATGTTGTGGTCCTATTTAGGCCTTGTAGCGAGGTATGAGCAAGATGGATCTTGATATGTTGATTTCCTTATTGTACCTCAGTCGTGCTTACCTTTTTCGTAGCCTATTATATTGTTCATCTCCCATTCATTGTATTTATGCACTATACGTTCTTGTTGTTGGTACACATGTGTTTGGTGAGTATGAGAATCTTGGCTCAATGAGTATTCCCATGTGGATATATATTATATTGAATTGGGGTGCATGCCGCATCAGAGTTACATTGGATACGATTCCTCGTGCTTATTTTGTATGTTTTGTTTCTCCCTTGTGGGATGGGTTCATAGTATTGCGCTTTCTGGTTGTATTTATTAAACTTGTTGGATAGTCCTCTTATTTGGTTTTGTTTCCATTATCAGTCATTTTCGAGTTGTTGCTGATTTGGTGCACAAATTGCATCGTAAATGGTTCTAGGTTAATTTTGGTATGGCCTATTGGCGAGATACTTGTACTGGGTGAGATAAGGTTATTTGACCAAAAATTAGTGCAAGCAAATTTGGATTATCAGCTTAGAATTTGGCAATGGTTCTTGTCGGATGAGAGAACTCCACGATTTTTTCATTTAATGGGTAGTTATGAGTTCCTGCGTGTTTCTTTCATCACTAGCATTGTTGTGAAGGTTCTAAACATAGTTTTAATTGATATGAGGTATATTACTTGTACCAAGTTTGGTAATAAGCATATATTATGATAGGAATTTATTACCATGAGTACATGAGTTATGCGGCAGTTATATCTTGGATACATTTGTAGTTGACATAACTTGTCGGGATTGGTACGTTGTATATATACAATAATCGAATCCTAGAGGGAGTTTCAGATGTTGGAATTTGGCTCTAAGGATTGTAAGCTAAGGTTGAAGGAATAATCTTTAGTCAGGATTTTGTTACTGGGCTATATGAATTGAGGTGATGTGAGATCACTCATGGTTATGTGTATGATGAGTTATATAGTGATTTGACAGCTTTAGAACGACTCTTGGCATGTTTGAGGAGAAACATACGTTTAAGTGTGAGAGAATGTAATGACCTGACAAGTCGTTTTGAGCTTTAGCATTCCGTTAGGTTGCTTGAGATCTTGAGTAGCTTCATATGATGAATGATTACTCGTGTGTATGGTTGGTTTTAATTTTTGAGTGGTTCGAGATTGATTTGGAAAAATAACTCTCAATTTGGAAGCTTTAAGTTGGAAGAGTTGATAAAGGATTGACTTTTGAGTAAAAGACATCGAAATCGGTAATTGATAGTGTCAATAGGTTCGTATGGTGATTTTCAACATGGGCGTTTGTTTAGATTTGGATTTATGTTCCTTGAAGGTTTTTTCTTTGTTTTTCAAAGGTTAGCAATTTGAAGAATCAGAGAGCTCATATGTCAGATCGAAAATTGACTTTGGTGTTAAGAAACTCTTATTATGATTTTGAGACCTTGGGCATGTTCATTTAGTTAATTGGAACATGTGTGTAAAGTTTGGCTATGATTCAGAATGTCTAAGTGTGATTCGGACGTGATCGGCGAAGTTGGAATATAAGTTAAGAGAATGATTTGATTTTCGATTCTTAATTTTGATTTTATTTATGTTGCTTCGACCCTTTGCATAAGTTTGATTTAGATATATGGACTTGTTAGTACTTGTTAGTATGTTTGGACGGGGTCCCGAGGGGCTCAAGTATGTTTCAGAATAGTTCAAGACCATTTTGGAGTAGTTTGAGCATTTCTGATACTAGTGCATCCCGCTGGTAGAATTTGGCGAGCAAGTGCGAAGCTACACTTGCGTTGGTTATGTGCACATCTGTTCTTTTGAGTGGCAATATGGATAGATGCATCTGCGAGGTTGTTGCACATATGCGGGATTTTGTTTCGCACATGCGAGGGTGGACATAGCTAGTTGGGCGCGCATATGCGCATGATAGGTTGTACCTGCGCTCTCGCAGATGTAAAAATATTATCCTAGATGCGAATGAAAGATGAGCTGAGGCGCAGAAGCAAGATTTTGCCTGCATATGTGGTTTTGCAGAAGCGGAGATTTCTTTCGCATGTGGGACATTGTCTGAGAACATGTTATATTTCGAGGATTTATTTATTTCTCATCATTTTTAGTTTTGGGGCATGAAAAGAGGCGATTTTCACTACTACTTTTTGGCTAATTAATTTTCACTTGTATTTGACTATATATCTTGATTTCCCATGTATTTACATACTTAAATCATGGAATTTTTGAAGAGAAATTTGAGGGTTCATGTCTACACTTTAAGATAGTATATTTTGAGGATTTGAGGGTCTTTATAGATCTAGATTTGAAAATTAATTATATATTTTGACTAGGCAGGTTATGGGTCAGCGAGATTTGGTATCAATTTTGGCTTTCAGACACGCAGGCCTGTGTTGACTTTTGTTTACATTTTTGAAATTTTTAAAAGATAGAAGCTTTATGGATTGTGATAGGTTCCTATAGCATTATTTGACTTTCTTGGTTGATGATTGACTTGTATTTGCAATTAGAGGATTAGAGCGTGGTTTTTACGCGATTTGAGGTTGAAGGCTAGCTCATATGAGGTAAGCATCTTGCCTAATCATGTTGTAAAGGAATAACCATTAGGATATGACCTTATTTGTCTTATTGGATGTGTGAGAAGCGACGTATATACAAGGTGACAAGAGCATATGCAGGTGTTATGTATGATTAATGACCGAAGTAGTCATTAGGGTGTATCAAACCTTGTTTTGAATACTGTGCTTCTTGCTGACATGTTTTATGTGTTTGTATGACTATGTGAACTTCTTGAACGTTGTATAGATCATGTGTACGTTTGGCCTCCTGTTTGAACATGATACTTGTTAGTGTATGGCTTACCCACCTAATTTGAGTTGTAGTTGTACACTTTGCACATGCATGCACCTTTGCATGTTGTATTCCTCGGTCCATGAGTATGTGAATTGATATCCATTGATTTTATACATGTAATATAGTATATGATTTTTGTTGATGGGCTGCATATGAGTGGTTCGTACGGTTTGATATCGCACGTGAGCTGTCCGTGCAGTTGTTTGATTATGGCACGTGAGTTGTCCATACGATGATTATGATTGACACTTGGGTTTTCCAAGAAGGGCATCACTAAGTATCCATAATAAAGAAACAAAGCTATAACCAGTTTCCATATTAACTCAAATTTGAAGTTACAACTCAACTTTGAGATTTTAGTGCTAATTTATTAAACTACTTTAAGTTATATTGATTATATTTTTGTTATAATTGTTTAATCCAGAAAAGTCTTGACCTCCGTATAGGGGGTGATAAACAAGACTTACCGAGTCCCTAACAAATACTTGGCCCATTTGGGCCTGCAACGTCGTGTGGCAGGCGTTGAGTATGCAGATAACGAAGCTCGCGGCTAGATTCCAGACTCTACGTGGATCTAGTAGATAGAATTTATTGTTTCCTCCCAGCAATAGTTGCTTATCTTCTGCCTTTCAATCATTTAAACATTTTATTATTTTTGGGAATTCCTCGAAGATTTCTTTAGTTTTAATCCTTGCAAGCTCATGACTGTCATTGTTGGATTTAGCTTTTAGACGTTGTTTTGCTAAACTTTCGTTAGCTATTTTCATATGGTTGTAACATAGATATTATTTGAATTTGGTTTTCTTTAATAACCTTATAAATAAGTACAATTAGATAGAACACGACTTGCTCGACAAGTAAGGTAGGTTAAGTGCCACCGGGTCTCACCCCAGCTTCAAGGTATGACAAGTTGGTATAAGAGCAACCAAGTTTAAGGGTCCTAGGGAGTCATGAGACTTATTCTATAGAGTCCTATGTATTGGTATATAGAACGCCACATCTAATACATAAGAGGCAATATGACATATTAGGAAAATATCCTCCTTTGTTTCTTACATCGTGTGTTAGGGCTAATGTTTCAGGGTTCTAAACAATCACTTATCATTCATTCCAGACAATATTGTTAGGACAAGATCAAAGTTATCCTCTACTGCTAATAATTATGGTAAACCTGCAACTAATAAACATAAGGTGCCTCTAGTGGTGCCGGTTGTATCAGTGGTCCTAGCAACGCCAACTGTAGTAGAAGAAAGGGCAGAGGCAGAGGCAGGGTAGAGGTCATGGGAAAATCATTAGAGGTGTGGTGACCACGGCCGTGGTAGGGCCATAGGGAGAGCACAAGTTCCAGTTCAACCAGCTGCTGAGGAGCAAGTAGAGGTTACACCTCCTTCCAACCCACATAGGGAAAATTAACACCAATTGTTAGATGCGCTGATTAATAGGATTCTTGAGTTCCTAGAGTCACTAGTCCTTCAAACTGGTAGCCAGTCTATACCAGTTCAGGAACTAGCTCATAATCATTATGGTTCAGATAAAGAAGCAATGGAAGATGATTTTCAAGTGCCCCCAGCTCATGTGGCACCACGTCTAGTTGCTCTCACTAATATTGTTAGGTGTCCTGCAGCTACAGTCAAGTCACATGAATTCACTAGGTTTAATCCTCCCACCTTCACGGGCACAGACCAAAAAGTAGCGCAGATGCCATTTTTGGAGGAAGTCGAAGAAATATTTATTTTCATGGGTTGTGCTCATACTCAAGATACTAGTTGATTGGGTATCCATTGACTAATTCAGCATGGGTCTAGTGGAGAACTTACAAGAAAAGTAGAGGCCCAAATCTACCACTGATGTCTTGGCCATATTTCAATAGGAGTCCGGAACCCAAGTAGGCTATATTTGGACAAAGAAAACTAAAATAAGTCCAAAAAGAATATAGAACGGATCTATGTATAACGCCATAGTATATGGCGCTATACACTAACGGTACCTGTGCCGTTAGTGTATAGCGCCATATACTATGGTGTTATACCTTCTGAATCTGTCAGACACAGGTATAATGCCATATTATGTGGCGTTATACCTATTTTCTAGGTAAAGCGCCTTGTACTATGGCGTTATACACAATGAATTTGTCTGACACATGTATAACGCCATAGTATCCGGCGTTATACCTATTTTTCTGTATAGCGCCGTGTACTATGGCGTTATACCTGCTTCCTGGGCCCACCAATAATTCAAAAAGCGTATAGTGCTTACTACATTGGCGCTATACAATTTAAAAAAAAAAAATTCTCCGGCCAGGCATTCTATATAAAGTGGTTAGAATTGCATTTCATTCAATCACAAAATATTTTCAACTCTTGATCAAACGTTTATTGTTGTTAAAATTCTCAAGCATCTTTTCATTATGTCTGAAGAGCGTAGAATACGAGTTTCATTACATTGGGGGGGTGAGGTTGTGATGGAGAATAACTCTGTGGGCTACAATTTACCTGCTCAGTGTCATGTTAAATTTCCACTAACCATGGAGTACGATAAATTGATATCGTTGTTATGCAAAAAAATGGGTGTGAGCAAACGTTCAGTGTTACTTAAAGTAACCGGACGATATCCGTATTCCGTCACTCCGCAAGGGGTTGCTTTTTACTCGGAGTTTAACATCGACGATGATGAAACTTTGAGTGATTTTCTGAGGACTCCGGATGAATGTCGGGAATTTCTTTTAATCACAGTGTTGGAGATCTACGTGAAGGTTGTAGACGTTCCAAAAAATAAGGTTGTGCGTAGTAGAGATACCCCCAGTCATCGGGTGGTTATTCTGGAGCAGTTTTTGCCGGACAGGTTCCGGATGAAAGACTTTTCTTTGATTTAAACTTATCACCGCCGGGGAATGAGGAGGGAGAAAATAATTTCTATCCTTCTTTCCAACATTCACAAGACGAGTGGTAAATTTATGCTATGTTTTCTGTTAATTATGTATATTTTTAGTGTANTGAATGAGTACGACAACAACCCAAAATATGTTTACAACCCACATAGTGTTTACGGAGCCTCTAAGAGTACGGAGAAGAATAAATAGACTTGCCGGTAACAAGGCCCCGGCTATACCTCAATAGGAATGACATAAACAAAATGAGTCAACATGATTTGCACACAGCCCCGAAAGGAACTGGGGCTCACCAAGACTGCTGAAGAGATGGAGGGAAGGCACTACTACCGGTGATCGGAGCTACCTGCTATGGAACAACCTACATCCATATATAAGATGTAGCGGCCCCGACAAAAGGGATGTTAGTACCATTGAATAGTACTAGTATGTATGAACAAACCTACTATAGATAGGATAAACATCAACAATCAACAAAAATAGAGGCATCATACACCAATACGCCGAAGCAAGGAAAAACACAAACAAGAGTTATTTCCATCTTTTGGTTAATGTTCTTTTAGATTTCATCTTGTTATTATTATTACTGATCCACCGTGTCATTGTCACACGGAGTCCGATCTTTACTCGATCGGCTAAGCCATCCTAGGTGAGGTCCGAATTTCAATCACATCACATATAACCGCCGTGGCTTGTTCTCACGGAGTCCGATCTCTACCCGAATCGGCTAGGCTAACACCGTGGATCGTGCACAACACGCGAAGTCCGATCTCTGCCCAGTCGGCTAGGCTATCTCAACTGAATCAGTGAGGACAATAATCATCATCATATAATAATCATATCACAATATCAATTCATCCATGTGTACGGCATGGATTCTGATCCCATCTAGACCGGATATGCCTTCTCACCCCTAGGACATTCTCCTGGTACAATTATGGGTGTTTTAGATCACTTACATCATTTTTAACCTTTTTGATCCCTAACACATATTGTTCTTTGATTCGTCTTTCATATCATTAGAATCCTTTGATTCACATTTCACAACTATTCATCCTTTAATCCATATTCCATAACCATCCATTCCATTAATTCATGTTTCACAATTTCCCAATCCATTTGTAACGACCCGACCGGTCGTTTTGGGCTCTAGCATGTTGTTCAGTTGTTTGAAGTTGTGAGCTGCTCCATTTCAGGCATTATGACTTGCAGGTGTGGTCGGAATTGAATTTCGGAAAGTTTAGAGTTGATTTGGAAAGAAAATTCTCATTTCAGAAGCCTTAAGTTGGAAGAATCAACTGAGATTGGAATTTTGAGTAAACGACCTCCGAATAAGGATTTGAAGGTTCCTGCTGGTTTGTATGATGATTTCGTACTTGGGCTTATGTACGGATCGGGGTTTGGATAACCCGGGAGCGTTTTGATGCATATTGTGGAAGTCAACATTTTGAAGAATTTCATAAATTTGGGCTTGAAGTGCATTTCAGAGTTATTGATGTCCGTTTGGGATTCCGAGTCTGGGAATAGCTTCGTATGGTGATTCTGGAGTTGGGAGCGCGATCGGAAGTGAATTTGGACGTCTGTAGTTCATTTTGAAGTAATTTGGCTAAAGATAGAAATTTGAAAGTTTTTGAGAAATCTGACCGGAATTGGAAGTTTTGATATCAAGGTCGGAATGCGACTCTGGAAGTTTGAACAGGTACATAATGTTGAATATGACTTGTTCGCAAATTTTGATGTCAATCGGACGTGATTTGATAGGTTTCGGCATAGGATGTAGAAGTTGGAAATTTTTAAGTTCATAAAGTTGGGATTTGGGTGCGATTCGTGGTTTCGATGTTGTTTGATGTGATTTGAGGCCTCGATCAAATCCGCATTATGTTTTGGAACAGGTTGGTATGATTGGACGGGGTCCCGGGAGCCTGGGGTATATTCCGGGTGGTTAACGGATCAAGTTTGGAAGGTTAAAGAAGCTGAAGGTTGTTGTCATCTGGTGTGATCGCACCTGCGAGGCTTTGGCCGCAGGTGGAGCCGCAGGTGCGAAATTGGGCTGGAGCCAAGGAGGCTGCAGGTGCGGGAGATTTGGGCGCACCTGAAGAAGCGCAGGTGCGATAAGGGGGCCGCAGGTGCGGAAATCGGCCTGGGCAGAATGTTTAAAACAAGGATTCTTGGTTCATTTTTTTCATTTCTTCTTTGGCTTAAGCGATCTTGGGAGGCATCAAAGAGAGGATTCCTTCATGCAATGTCAAGGTAAGTAACTCCTTCATGCCTCTAAGTTAAATACAAGATTATATGGATGGATTAGGCATGAAAATTGGTAGGAATTTGGGAAATATTGAAGAAACCTAGAAAATGGAAATTAAGATTTCTAGCCACAAATTGAGCATGAATATTTGAGTTAGTAAGGCTATGGGTAGAATATATCTTCGAGAAATTTCGGATTCCGGGCACGTGGGCCTGACGGGAGTTTGGTCATTTCACTAAGCGGGGTTGGGAAATTATATAATTTAGAATTGTTGCAAATATTAGAGTATATTTTCATTGGGTTGTCATTGTTTGGATAGTTTTGGGGCGTTATGCGTCCGTTTGGAGTCATCGGAAGGGCTTGGAGGCCGGTTATGGAAATTTTAGAGCGAGGTAAGTCTCCTTTCTAACTTTGTGAGGGGGAATTGTCCCCCTAGGTGAATTAATTAAGTATATGATATTATCTTCGGGGGCTACGTACGCACGAGGTGACGGGAGTCCGTGCGTAGCTACTATTATGCCATGTCCGGGTAGTCTAGGACCTACTAGCATGCCTTATGTGTTGTACTTGGAATCTAGCCTGTAATATTAAACTACTAATATAATCATAATCGTAATTGAATATCTAAAGAAGACTAGAGTCCAATTTCCTAATCATCTAGAAAGAGAATTGATTCCTCTATAGATAATTGTGTACCTGGTAGGGTTGTATTATGGAATATCGTTAGACTTGGCAAATGAGTTTCAAAACAAAGATTTTAAAAACTATATTTTATGTTCCTTTAAAAAGAATTTTACCACTTTCCTGAGAAAAACTGCTTTCTTGAAAAAAATGTGGACTCATTGTGTGAACATGTGTAACTTCGGGTGCGTGAGTCGCATGGATGATTCGCGAGCAGGATGACCCTACATTTGTGTGTATTCATATGAGCACCTGAGTTGCAGGTATGATTCTGGAGCAGGCTAGCCTTATTATTTTATGTATAACCGCGTCGCATGATCGATCGGCGAGCGGGGCAGATGCATCTATGGTTCGAGCCGTTCGACCCTTCGGCAGTGCACATTTTATTATTGTTGGTCCGCGCCGTTCGACCCCAGGCATTGCTTGCGCATGATATTTACTGCGTAGTTACTATGATTTTGCCTGATTACTGGCCTGAAATATTAAGTTGTCAATTGAAATGACAGAGATTTAAAGTTATTAAAAAGATTTTGGAAGAAGTTGATCCTTCCCGTCGATTAAATTGTTATTTGATTAAATCACCCATGTTGATTAATTGTTATTAATATGACGAAGATGTAAAGTGTTAAACGTGATCGAAGTTGAAAATATTTATTCCTGATTTTTAATAAATTGCCTATGATAACCATGCTTAGTGTCACACTTAAATATTCTAAATTGACCTTTAGTAAGTGTCTAATTTGACCTCTCGTCACTACCTCTCTGTGGTTAGGCGGAGGACTTACTAAGTACACATTGTTTTTGTACTCATGCTACACTTTCTGTGTATTTTATTGCACAGGTACTTTCATAGCAATGTGGAGGATTCGGAGACTTAAGGGAGATGCATCATCCGGAGGCGATCCGCAGCTGACAGAGTCTCCCTCGTAATGTATTTATTTTCATATTAAATTTCCCTGTCCAATATGTATTTCAGACAGGCTTTGTAATGATTGTATAAATTCTTAGAAATTGTTCATCTACTTGTGACACCGGGTTCTGGGATGTGTTGGGATATATTTGCTAAAGTGTAGTATTCAAACCATTGTTTTTAACAGACTTTTATTTGGTTAACATGTAATAAAGTGAAAGGAAATGTTTTCATAAACGTTAAAACCGGAAAGTTATTTCAATTAATTAATGTTTTGGCTTTCCTGACATTGATGTCCGGCGCCATCATGACCTTATGGATTTTGGGTCGTGACAACATGGTATCAGAGCTCTAGGTTCCCTTAGATCTCACGAGTCATGAGAAAATCTAGTAGAGTCTTGCGGATCGGTATGGAGACGTTTGTACTTATCTTCGAGAGGCTACAGGGCTGTTAGGAGTGCTTCCCTTCTTGATTCCTCAACGTGCGAGTTGATTCCTTTGAGGCTTATTCCTATGTTCATTCCTACTCAATCTTACGCGTCGCGAAGCGCTTTCTATAAATCAGAAATTTGAGGAATTGAAATGGTGCTACGGATGTAAGTCGAGATGTTTCCATGTGTAATTAGTTGGGGCTGTTGTTTTGGCCCTGCAAAGTAATATGTTATCTCAGCTCAGTATTTGTGTTTCTGAGAGCCTTAAGGCTATGCTCAGGTAGTGATGATGCTTGCGATTGGTTATCGCGCGATGTCGGTATGAAGATAGAATACTTGCCCGTATGTTGGGGGTGATGAATGGTTTGAGGGAGGTCTTCTCAGAGTTTGATTTCGAGATTTCGATATTTTAGTTCCGGCAGAGGAAAGGCATTTGGGTTATGAATGGTCCTGTTGGGGTTGATAAAGTAGTAAGATTTGGTGTCTTCAAGTGAGGTGGGATATGCACCTGTGACGTGAAGTTGTCGTCATCGATCGAATAGAATGTGTTAAGTTAGTAGGTGCTATGGTTTCTTCGGTTGCGTGGGGTCAGAGTATGAAGAAGAAGTATTGAAGAATGCGGTTGGCAGAGACGATGAGGTGCGGTGGTTCAGTACCGGATAAGTGTTGATAATGAAGGCAACTAGAGAAAGATGATCTTCATATCCTTGTTTGAGATCTATAGAGAATGATCCTGAAGTGAGGCTAGGCGGTGGTTCCATTTCTAGGAGGCCAAGTGTAAGAAGAGGAAGCCGAGCAGTCGTAGAATGGGTGAGCGGCAACATAACTTGGAATTTGAAGATATTGTTGCGCATTTAATGGATGTCCATGAGGAGCGGACAAACTAGTAAAGTTGGTAAATGAAGCAGGGCGTAGGATGGGGTATTGAAGTCGCAGAGAGCGTGCATTTCAGCGTCGTTGAAAGGTGTATGCGGGTGATTTCCACAGGTGGGTTATCTCCTGTGAATAGGTTAGCGGTGGCATGGTTGGCAGGTCTCTGTGAGGGGTTCTAGAGGCTATCCAGTAGGAGGCAGAATGTGTGAATGATGCTAGAGAATTTGAGTATTTAGGGAGTGCTAGCAAGAGAATTAGGAAGAATTGGACGGATGGGTTGAGCAAGATCGTGTTATCAATGGAGAAAGGATCTCGGCAGGGTTTAGATGGTGCAAGGAGGTGCTTCGGGCTAAGTGGGGGAGTCCCACCATCGGCAGTTGGGTTGCAGGATTGTATTATCATAGGGTTGTGGATAGTCGGCGTGTTGGCAAGTTATTACAACTAAGGGTAAGGAGTAAGATGGTGATTGTGTGTGGGCTTTGATGAATGTGTGCAAAAGTTGGCCCTTTCAGACCAAGGTTAGGCTTTGGAAGATTCAGAATTTGCTTAAGGCATAGGTGAGTTGTCAGGATAGTGACTCGGTCACATGTTCCTTGAAAAGGGTGTTCATATGCTAGAAGAGCCTTAGAGTTGATTGTATTCGGGACCAGTCAAAGTGGGTGACTTTCAATAGCGGTCCTAGTGAGTTCAATAGTTAAGAATGCGGCGTTTGAGGGTTTCAGGCAGCAGTATGATCGAGAATCGAGCTTTTGCAGAGTAACTTTTTAGAAAAAGCAAAATGGTTGGAATACTCTATGATATGTTTCAGCATGCAAGATAGTATTTGAGGAGTGAGAGAAAGGAACTCCGGATTGTATAAAGATTATCAGGAGGGTATGAGACGGGTTGCGGCATTTAGGCAGCATAGTCTCGTGAATCAAGGTCACTCGGGATGAGTGAGGGTTAAGTTTGCTATGAGTTGAAGGAAGTTGCTATTATTCCTGAGGCAATTGAAGATGATTAAAAGAAGATAGATTGATTAGCCATGATTTAAATGTCACGTTTGCAGCAGTGATCAGTTCCGTTGATGTGATTAAGTTATGCATGTGGTTTGTGCCGGTGTGTGCGGGGCTTGTCGGCCGTCTTGATGGATTCCATATGGGAGCCTTTGAGTGTTATGGCCTGTTAGGTATAGGCGAATCCCGGAAGGGTTATATTGGTATAGACTACTACTTAGGATTTGCATGATGGGTGATTGTGGGAATTCACTCGTGCGTTGAGATGGTACCCTTGAATTGAATAAAGTAAAAGGGTTCTATATGATGAAGTGTTCACCCTATTGGTGGTTCAGAAGTTATGATGGAATTCTTGCGCTACCTCATATTGGCATGTTAGGTGCGGGAAGCAGTACGTAACTGGGAGTAAGAATCGAGATTGCGGTTCAGTATTAATAAGGATGTCATGAGCTCGGAAGAGCAAGAAAAAGTGATTAAAAAGTTCAGAGTAAGCTGGTGTTATCTTCAGTGTCACTTGAGATTGATTTTCGGTTAAAGAGGCTTTGTACCCTGGTTATGGGTTCTTGATTTGTCTTACAGCGTAGTATGGCCAGTGATGGATGTGCAGACTTGTTGCCTTGTGTGGAAGGTCGTGGAAGCATGACCACGAAAAGATTGTATAAGTGTGACATGTAGTCACTTGATGGATTGAAGATTTGGACTGAGTATAAAGAAGTGCAATGTTTTTTATTTGAGAAGTTATGCCTGAGAGTTGTTCAATTCATTTGGTTGTGGATTGTGGGGTGTTTGTCTTGGCTATGATGGTTGTTCTCGTGTATTATGAGAGAAAGTGGGTTAATGTGGACCCAGGTAAAAGCTATTAGCTTAGTTGGTGCGAGCAAGGTAGACTCGATGTTTGTGGATAGATTTAAATATGATTATGGGCTCCGTACGAGCTAGGCATGTTCATTTCAGTATAGCGCTCCTCAAGTATGGGTGTTGGGATATCAGGTGATTGTTCCGTCTTTGTCAAATTCATGTGTTATTATGATTGTCCCGTGTGAGTTGTGAAACGACTTGATAATTTCCTATGTGTTGAGGTCCCGCGTAGTGGGGATGTTATGTGAGCAGGATAGCTCTTGAGATCCAGAGTGTATA
>ML405031.1:102714-142168 GCA_005239525.1 Nicotiana knightiana
CCTAATCATCTAGAAAGAGAATTGATTCCTCTGTAGATAATTGTGTACCTGGTAGGGTTGTATTATGGAATATCATTAGACTTCACAAATGAGTTTCAAAACAAAGATTTTAAAAACTATAGTTCATGTTCCTTTAAAAAGAATTTTACCACTTTCCTGAGAAAAATTGCTTTCTTGATAAAAATGTGGACTCATTGTGTGAACATGTGTAACTTCGGGTGCCTGAGTCGCATGGATTATTCGCGAGTAGGATGGCCCTGTATTTGTGTATTCATATGAGCACCTGAGTTGCAGGTATGATTCGCGAGCAGGCTATCCTTATTATTTTATGTATAACCGCGTCACATGATTGATTCGCGAGCGAGCAGATAGATGCATCTATGGCTCGAGCCGTTCGACCCTTCGGCAGTGCATATTTTATTATTGTTGGTCTGCGCCGTTCGACCCTCGGCATTGCTTGCGCATGATATTTACTGCGTAGTTGCTATGATTTTGGCTGATTACTGGCCTGAAATATTAAGTTGTCAACTGAAATGACAGAGATTTAAAGTTATTAAAAAGATTTTGGAAGAAGGTGTTCCTTCCCGTCGATTAAATTGTTATTTGATTAAATCACCCATGTTGATTAATTGCTATTAATATGACGAAGATGTAAAGTGTTAAACGTGAACAGAGTTAAAAATATTTATTCCTGATTTTTAATAAATTGCCTATGATAACCATGCTTAGTGTCACACTTAAATATTCTATATTGACCTTTAGTAAGTGTCTAATTTGACCTCTCGTCACTACCTCTCTGAGGTTATGCGGGCGACTTACTAAGTACACGTTGTTTTTGTACTCATGCTACACTTGCTGTGCATTTTATTGCACATGTACTTTCATCGCAATGTGGATGATTCGGAGACTTAGGCGAGCTACATCATCCGGAGGCGATCCGCAGCTGACAGAGTCTCCCTCGTACTGTATTTATTTTCATTTTAAATTTCCTTGTCCAATATGTATTTCGGACATGCTTTGTAATGATTTTATAAATTCTTAGAAATTGCTCATGTACTTGTGACACTAGGTTCTGGGATGTGTTGGGATATATTTGCTAAAGTGTAGTATTCAAACCATTGTTTTTAATTAAGGACTTTTATTTGGTTAACATGTAATAAAGTGAAAGGAAATGTTTTCATAAACGTTAAAACCGAAAAGTTATTTCAATTAATTAATGTTTTGGCTTGCCTGACATTGATGTCCGGCGCCATCACGACCTTATGGATTTTGGGTCGTGACACCATTGTTTCGTGCTTCATAATAATTCAACCTCATGTTTCTCATTTCACATCATTACCATCTCTTTACCCACATTTCATATCCTAACAACTTTTTGATTTATATTTCATACCATTCCAATCTTTCATATTTACCACACCCATCATATGCAAGGATCAAACACATAGTAGAAGAAGGAACATAAAGATCACAACTCATATACTCAAGTAGCACAATGATATGGTATTAGCATAGAATGACATAGAAGCAAGAATTTCTCAATTAGGCACTTAGAACACATAAATTTCATAGATATCTACCAAGAGAATCATACCCGGAGAGTGAACACAATGGGTTTATCCTACAAAGATTAGAGTTATCCATACATACCTCGAATCGGAATTTTTCCTTAATTTCTATCTCAAATAATCAGACCTTCTATCACCTTCAATCTAATTCACAATGTGACACATTTAAACTTAGAATTAGGAATCATGAACATGTCTTGAACTCATTTGGGATTTTTATCAAACACTAGGTATTCCCATAGATTGCATGATCCCTTTTCAGTGAAAGGTTACTCCAACCTATTTTTCTTTACTAGACTATGATAAATTGGGTACATGCATGCAAGATTATTAACCCCATCTTTATGAACTATCCTACCCATGTTTTATTTTAACAAAAATCTGGAAATTAAGGGTAATGGGGTGGAAGCTTACCTCTTAAGGTGAAGAAATTTGTGTCTTACTTGATTAGTTCCAAGCTTGAGTGATGAAGGAGGATCAATTTGATGAAGTTGGGGACTTTCTCTCTCTAGAACTCACTCTTGATTCTCTCTATATTATCAGATGGTTGTTAAAAATGAGGGGGAATGGGTTTTATATGGGTCTGGCGTCGGGTTATAAAGATAGAAAAATGGATAGTCCAACATTTCGGACCTGGCTTTATCCAGGATTTATCTACCTAAATCCTGGTCCGGCCTGGCCTGGCTTTATCTACCTAAAGCCATGTCTGGCCTGGCTTTACCCGGGCTTTGCCTACCTAAAGCCTGGTCTGGCCTGTCTTTATCCAGGCTTTATCTACCTAAAGCATGGTCTAGTTACGACGAAAAATTTTCAACTCCTCAACGCATCGTTCAATCCCAAAACTCCGGAAGTACAATGCATTACCTACCTTGACACCACAAAACCTTAAATTACTTAGTGATGTTTTTTCCCGTGGCCCTACATTAGGCCTCTCCTTGGACCCCACAATACTTATTTTATGACTTATACACTTATTTACCAAATCCAATTCGTTTATATCATATTTATAGCACAAAAATGTTATAATTAGCCTACCTGGCACATCGAAATCCTAAATTACTTAGCAAAATTTTTTGGGGCCTTACATATATATACATAAATTTTTAAAAACATACGCCTATATCGGCATCATCAACATCATATTGTACCCAGCCTGGAAGAGGACTCGGTAAAAACGTGCCCGACCATCATAAGGCTCGGTAGAATCGTACCCGACCATGTGGAGCTAGGTAAATCCAACTGACCAGTGGTTGCACAATAGGTGTCGTACTCGGCCGACTATACCACGACTCGGTAGAGTAAAATAGATACTATATATAATGCATGCTAGACTCATGAAATCACGTTCTAAACCTTTCGGAGGTGATTTAAGGTTGTTGCACCTTCGATTAACATTATGGACATCCATACAATCAATGTGAACCTCAGTAGGATTCAAGGATCATACATACTTTCTCAGAATAACTTTATAAGGAAATAACAACATGGACATCCTTAGTTGCTAGGAGTAGATCCATTATGAAATAGCGTATCGTTTATGTTCATTTCACTTTAGATCATGACAAAAGAAAGTAGGAAGTTCCTTAACATACCTTAACCCCCTTGAGTCCTTAATACCTTCCAAGCAATTCTTTAGACAACTCAACTCAATCTACCATAGCATAAAGAGATTCAAAATTAGTGCTGAGTAAAGGCCAAGTCTGTAACTTAAGCTAGTAGCTCATTTACTTAAATTCAAGGGCCTCCTCCAATACCATATACCAACAAAAACAACCAGAGCAATACAATAAGAACAACATCAACAATAGGGTACAACAAGTCATCAACATATCACGACGATCGGCAAGCCCAGATTGAATCCCTTTAGCGCCTTTTAACCCCATTATCATACATTAGTTAACTTAAAAAACATGTGAAGATACCAAGTAAAATCGGAGGGCTTCCAACCTCCTATTATCACCTAGTCCACACTCAAACAATCAAACAACAACAAGTACAACTTTCCATTGTTATATTGTCCTTTATCTTCTTATTCACAATACCAATAGCAAGTTCGACAAGTAGACAGTATATTCATGAAAATAACAGAATAAAAAAGTCATTTTCTAAGGTTTCCAACCATTTAAAGTTCATGGAAACATCCTTCCCAAAATAGTGCATTAAGAACAATAACATCTCAAACTATTTCAAGTCTTCTCTTGTAGTATCTTGCTCAAATAATGCAATCAACATATAAACAAATTCAAGAACAAGTAGTAGAGTATTATACATACCTAAACCAGAAGCAACCACTTGAAGTTTCAGCCAAACACAGCCCACAACTATCCTCAATGACAACACAACCTCAAAGAAGTGTTGTTCTTCACTATAACTAACTTTTGATGTTGAAATATGGTGTAATCACTTCGGAATCACTTCAAACCCTAATGGTATCTATTTAGGAAGGTCAGGAGAAGTTTGGAGACGAAGTTGAGTCAAATATGAACAAAAAATAGGCTTCCAAATCGTTTATAAAGTGAAGTAGGTCGACCACCACCTAAGTGGGTCCCATTGGGAGTTGCTTGCACAGTCTCGTAAAAACGTGAATATCTCTCTACTTCGATATCATATCGACAAACGGTTTAGTATGTTAGAAACTAGACTCATAGACCGTCGATTTGATATGTATATCATCCCATAGTTCCAAGTATATTATGATAAAAGTGCAGCAACATTTGACCTAATGTTCAGCACATTATGAATGTAACTTGTGATGATTTTTGTCAATTTTTGTTCCACAACTTGCTTGACTTCAAAACATAACACACGAGTATCATACGACTAAAATAACACATAACATAACCTCCTTATCATGTTAAGAACCCTAGTCTCACCCCAAAAGTACATGTTATAATATTCCCAACCTATCGACTTTCGACGAAACTTATTTTCTTCAATTCGTTTAGCGTCTAAGCTTTTCAACCCTCTTGGTACTTGTTATCAATGATCTTAAATATTTGTAACCTCCAAGATAACATGATTAACTTACTTTATGTACTTTCAAAGACGATCTCATTTCTGAGCTTACATCAATTGACTTACGACGTACTCTCACATACGAAAACACGGGGTGTAACACCTTTCTTGCTATGAATTGCCTCAACACCGCCAGGTTGTATTTATCCAAATCCTTCAATAGGAACTTCCTCTCAAGTTTCAAAGATCTCACTGGCCACCACATACGAAAATTAGTGAAGGTAGCCAAGCTGACAAACCTATCCTCTGATGTCTCATTTTTATTCGATCTCTCCACACCTGTGGATGTACTATCTCCCCCTCTACAACCATCAAGGATATCCTCTACAGTCACTGCCTTTGTGTCTGGTGCAGCTGCTGGCTCAGAGGTCTTGCTAGCACTCTTCGACCCCTCGGAAGTGCTGTGAGATGAAGTGGCCTCATCCCTGAGCCGGAATAGCCCATGTGGCCTAGACTGAGTGGTTGTCTGCTCCTCCTTAATAGAGGCTAAGTTTCCCTCTAAAACTTTCCTAGACGGGACATAGGAACTAGACTCGAAGAGGTATGCACCTCTCCTTGGCCTACTGTGGCTTTCGTTTTGATGGGTTTGGGCTGGACAAGGGGCAAGGTACCTCTAGCTCGACCCCTAGAAGACTCACCTCTTCCCTTTGTAGTGTCGCCTCGGCCTCGCAATCGAACTATTTTCTGTATTAAAGCAAAGAAGATTGTTAGTTGCAAGTCATCATTCGACACATTCAATACTTATGTAGGAAATAGGGTACAATGTAGACACAATGGGGTTGTGAATAAAATAACAGGTTTGCAGGTATTGGGCTCTGCAGTCTGCACAGTTTTATGTGCGGCCACAGAAAGGAACCGTTGTCCGCAGAATTTTGATGTGCGGCCGCATAATGGAAGTGTGGTCCACACAATTTCAAGTGCGGCCGCACTTTAGACTATCAAACTTCAGAGGCTTAAAAGCCTCTCTGAAGACAGTGTGATGGCCGTTTTGCGGCCGCATGGGAAATTTGCGGTCCACACATTTTAAATTGCGGTCGCAGATGCACTTGCTTCACTAAGTTGCCTAGAACTCCTAATATGCGGATTGCGCAAATTCAAATGCGGTCGCTAGATTTCAAAAACTAAGTACATTCAAATTTTCTACTTATATTTTTCAATTACTTGCACAAATAGACATGGAAACATGGTATAAACATGAAATTTCACTAACCCAAACCCATTAGAGCATGTATTATGATTACCTAGTTCAGATCTACCCCACATAGACACATGGATGAACTATAATAACAGATGGCGTAAAAAGAAACTAAGAATTTAAGAAAAAAATTAAACTAACACAAAAATTTAACATGAAATGAAGCATACCGTATAGAGTGAGTGCACTGGGCGAATAAGCTAGGTGGTTATGTGTGAGGACAGTGAAAATTTCTCAAGAAAATCAACAAAGAAACAATGTTTGTTAAGAGAGTGAAAAGTGACAAATAACTTCCAAACTTCTATTTATACCCAAGGTTTTAAAAGGGTAAAAGGTAGAGTGCGGGTGCACAATTCCATGTGCGGTCTGCACTCTGTCACCTGGGGCAGTTCTCTCTGATATTATTGTGTGGCCCGCACATTTTTGGGTGAGCTCGTAGATTAGCCTCCGCACTGACAAGCTCAAACTTCAAAGAGTTAATATATTTACACTTTTTCAATATTCCATTTGTGTGGTACGCATGAGAAATGTGCGGCCGCGATTGCCTTCCTGATGTGGCACACAAAAATGTGCGGTCCGCAGAGCTTTGAACACTTAGCCATTTTTTAGTTCACCCTTATTTCCAGTCACACTCAACCCGTAGCACACTTCAAATCAAGTTAGAACACAAATAACACCTAACTACAAAAGAAAAAGGAAAAGAACATGGGTTGCTTCCCAAGAAGCGCCTGATTTAATGTCGCAGCACGACGCAAAATACCCTCAAGTGAAGTAAATGGCCGCTACCACATGGCTATCTCCAACCTTGCACAAGTAGTGCTTAACCCGGTGACCATTGAATCGGAATACTTTATTATTTTTATTCTTCAAGTTTAATGCACCAAAAGGTGTCACACCAACAATTCAAATAGACCACTCCACTTGGATTTTAGCTTCCCGGGAAACATTCTCAACCTTGAGTTAAACAACAATACAAGATCACCCACCTTGAACTCTTTGTTCCAAATGTATTTGTCATGAAGATATTTCATCTTTTCTTTATACAAGGACGAATTCACATATGCTTGGTACCAAAACTCACCTAATTCAGTTAAACGTGCAACCTTCAATTTAGCGGTGACATCCCAATCAAGATTCAACTTCTTTAGAGCCCACATTGCCTTGTGCTCTAGTTCTATCGGAAGATGACAAGCTTTCTCGAGCACCGACCGGTATGGATACATTACAATAAGCGTCTTGTAAGCCGTCCGATAAGCCCATAACGCATCATCAAGCCTCTTAGACCAATCCGTCCGATTAGCATTCACCGCTTTAAACAAGATACTTCTTATCTCCCAGTTAGAGACTTCCACTTGCCCACTAGCTTGTCGGTGATAGGCAGTCTTGACCTTGTGAGTAACACCATACTTTCTAAGTAAAGTGTCAAAGCCTTGTTGCAAAAGTGTGAGCCCCTATCGCTTATGATTGCACGTGGAGTGCCAAATCTTGTGAAAATATTCTTCTTCAAGAAATTCACTACACTCCTCGCCTCATTGTTGGGTAAAGCGAAGACCTCAACCCATTTGGACACATAATTCACCGCGATCAAGATGTAAGTTTTTCCACAAGAACTCACAAACGGGCCCATGAGGTCAATGCCCTAAACATCGAAAATATCAATCTCCAAGATGGTTGTGAGAGGCATTTCATTTTTATTTGAGATTCCACTAGTCCGTTGACATTAATCACATTTTTTCACTAACTTACTAGCATCCTTGTAAATAGTAGGCCAATAGAAACCACAACTAAGCACTTTGGCCGCCGTTCTTGCTCCACCATGATAACCACTGTTGATACCCAATTTTTCCTCAAATTATCTTTAATTTTCATATATACCTTCAAAACCAGACTTTCATAGCAATTGGTATTTGTCTATAATTTTACCATATTTTTATTAATTTACTTTAATTCACCCAGTGTTTTTATTTCTAATAATTAATTATAAATTGCATTACAAATGATTTAAAAAACATTTATTGACTTAATATATTATCTTTTAACCCTATTAGGATTTAACTATTTCACAAATTAGCCAATTTGGCATTATTTGGCTATAATTACAACAATTTTACAATTATAGCCTAATTGTACATTTATACCATTTTAAATCACTAATTAGCCATTTTATATTTTAATATTAGCTAATTACCTTAGTTTCACCTATTTAGCCTTATTCTCATGTTATGTAAATGTTAGCTATTTTTATTAATTCTTAATCTATCTAATTAGGTAATTAATAATTAGCCCCTTCCTATTTAAAATCTAGCCTAAATCAAATCTGACCCCAACCCAATTGAGACCAGCCCAATACCCAATCCAGATAACCCAATAACCCAAGCCCAATATTTAAGCCTACCCGACCCAATCCCCACTTTTGATTAGGGCCGTTGATTAATTTTAATAAACGGACCAGATCCGTTCTTTCCTAATTAAACCCCTAACGACTCCCCCCCCCCATTTCATTCACCTGCTCATCCATCTCTCTACCTCCCTCTCTCTCTATCTCTGGTTCTCTCTAGAACCTTCTCGTCTCCTCCTCTTCGATGGAGTCTGTCCACCTCCTCCGGCCACCTCCCTTGTCGGAAGTTATGTCCTCTCATCATTTCCTAGCCCCTGCTTCACCTCATGTCGGTCTGATGATACCTTGAGGCCCTCAAGTGAACCAGAGGCGGTTTACTCACCTCCTACTATCTCATGCCATTTTTTTGGTCACCCACGGTCGTCCGAGTAAGATCTACCACTTTCCGACTAAAACGGGTAATATCTTTGAGTTTTCTTCTTCCTTTCTGGGTTCTTTTGGAAACCATAACTTTGAACCCTCCGATTTCTTTAGGTCTATGTATATTATGAGGTTTTTACATGTTTTCTTCAAAGATCTTCTAGTTTCCTAAAACGATTCTTCACTTTTCAAAATTAGGGTTTCAAGATCCCTTTTTAATAAAAAATAGTTCTTTTTCCTAATTTCCTAGCATTATCTTGTGATATTTACCATGTTTAAACATCAACTGAGCCTTTTCCTTTGTTCGATTCCTCTGCTGTTAAAAGCTCCCAAATTTCTGTGTTTAATTTGTGAGTCCGAGTTTAATTTGCAGCATTGTTTACCTGTTCTAGCATGCTACTGTACTTTCGTGTATATTGTATGTGTTCTTGTGATTTCTTGCTCTATAATCACTATTAGGGTTTTTGATTCTTTGTCGCTTATGCCTAAACCAATTCTTGTGTAACTAGTTCCTTTAATTACCTCCTATTTTCTGGGATGAATCCTTAATTTCATGATTAGGGTTTTTGATTTTTTCTTAGTATATGATATTCCATTCAAATCGATACTGTTTTAGCATTTTGAATCTCTGAATAAGTATGTTTAGTGCTTTATTGATTTTTCACATCATACTCTTTACTGATTTTCGAGTATTTCCCTAAAATTGTGATATTTTACTTTGAGTAATACTGATTGCCTGACTTTGAGTATTTCCTTATTTGTGTGATATTTTACTTAATTGATACTGATTCCCTGCGATTGGAACCTCATTCGAGGGATCTCTTACTGGTTTAAAGAATTAATCTGCCTTATTTCTGAGAATAAACATGTTGTCAAATTAATTCTAATATACTTTCCTTAATTGGTATATTCTGTACTTAGACTCAATCATATGATCTATACTTTTACTACCCCTTATATGGTAAAATCAGTCTTTCTCAACTAATTTTCTTTCCTTGATTATCCCTGTTGGTATCTGTTTGAGCTGTGACTCCTTGATTAAAGGGAGTACTTGTATTAATTGGATTCTAATTGTGATTACTTCCATAATTATGCTAAACCTTTATTTGTTACCTTATTTTCTGCCTATTTTTCAAAGCTATAAGTACTCTACTCTCTCATTAGCATAAGACACGAACAAAAAATATTTTTCTGAACTCTCTTACACACACACACAGACATAAGCATACTCATTGCTCTTTCTCTTACTTTCCTACACATCCTCTCTTATTGACTACTGGCTACTCAGTCGGCTGAAAGCCAAGACTGAGTAACTTACTACTGCTCTACTTGCTCTACTTCTCTCTTTCTCTGCACACTATTGTCCTATTGCTCTACTTCTCTGCAAACTACTGTTCTATTCTCTCAATCTTGACTGGTATGTCTTCTATTTGATTTACAGCATCCAAAGCAATATGATTATGTTCCTATTGCAGTTTCTCTTATTCCTTTTGTGCTTCTACTTGTGGTTTTTTGTGTACCCTGTAATTAGCATGTCTACTTTCACTTTACTAGTATGATTGCTAAACTGTCCTATCCTCCCTAAGATTCAGCATGTTATCTCCCCTAGCACCCCCATCAATCTGATTCTGTTAGTTTCTGGCCTGAACCTCTTTATGAAGACACTATTTTTGTGGTTGTTAAGTGCTGTAATACCTTAGTACTTTTCTGGTGCTAACTTGTATGCAAATCTATACCTATGTGTGTCATACTTGTCCCCTACCCTTCAGTCCCTGCTTGTGAGTGTTAAACTGATTTGGTTCCTATTTCTTGCTCTATGTGTACTGTTCTGATCCTGAGACTCTGATTGTCTTACCCTCTTCCCTTCCAAACTGTTTTAACTAAGTAACGCTCTTCTATTGTTCTTCAAAACTTATTTCAAACAAGTTATTTCAAAAGCTATTTTCCTACTTGATCTTTTCAAAGCTATATCAAGCACTTCCATTATACTCTTAGACATTAGGTTCTGCCCCTCTTGTGTGAGCATTGCCTTGGGATCCTTGAGCTCCCTCTGAACTTTGACACACAAGAGCTGGCCTTTCCATACTGCGCTTACTCCATCTTGGCTATAAAATCTGGGTGCGATCACAGCCCGGGATCCCTTGAGATCTTTAGGGAACTCTGACACACCTGGATCATGTGAAAGGTTGTGAATAGAATGGCAATGAGGCATTCTGGAGATTCTGGGCCTGTCAGTAGGCTCCTTATAATATAACTTCTTCTTTTCATTATTCAATTATGTAATTCATGCAAATGGTCTGTAATAATTTTTGTAAACAACTATTGGGGATGGATAGTGAAAAGGGAAAAAGGGTAGTAATGCATGTTATAAATATTAAAGGGTAGAAACCGTGCTATTAGGTTTACATTCCTTATTTTCGCAATAGAAATCATG
This sequence comes from Nicotiana knightiana, assembly GCA_005239525.1. Taxonomy (NCBI): domain Eukaryota; kingdom Viridiplantae; phylum Streptophyta; class Magnoliopsida; order Solanales; family Solanaceae; genus Nicotiana; species Nicotiana knightiana. The sequence continues at coordinate 113,685 of ML405031.1, forward strand.
TTTAGGATCAACATGTGCAAAGCATATCATGCATTAGAAATCATGCTATTCAGGCTTTATGAACACTGTTTCAGCATCTTGTTTCAGTACTGTCATTCATCACTTAGAAAATTCTGTGATAGGGTAAATAATGTTAATAATTGGTATCTTCTGCAATCATGTTTCATATTGCTATGCGCACTTAGAAATTTTGTCCCTAGGATAACACTAACAAACTGTACTCTTGCATATTCTGAAATCGTGCATAATGATGTGAGCATTTAGAAATCCTGCTTAGAATTCTGCATATGCATCATTCTGCATCCTTACCTGTGCATTAGGTACCATGTTTTAGGATTTCATTCATACTTTCTTAACAACACCTAGTTTAACTACTGGTGCATGTAAAAGGTATAAACAACTTCAATGAGTTTCTCTAAAATGACTGGCAACAATTATGTGTTCTGAACAACTTAGAACAGCATGTGTAGGTAATAATTTGAAACAGTCCCTTTAACAATTCAGATAATTAGTATACACTGTCCTCCGCCTTGGCAGGCCTTAGGTGATTAAATTGCTAAAATTGGAAATCTGCCTTTTTGTTATTATCATTTAAACCCTATGTTTTAGGATCTGAATCAAAGACTTTAACTGTGTTTGGGTCATGCTGCTTATTTGCCTTATCTGTGGAGATACTTGAGCCTTTTCCTGTTTGTATGTTTATCCCCCTTAATTGCAGTCCTATATGTTTCTTGTTTGTCGCTTAGTTTTTTGCCTTTAAACTTGATGGTCTGCCTAGCATCTCCTTTAGGATAGGAGTCCTTATTTCTTCCGGACTGATAAGAAGGGACATGTAACAACATGCAATAGAGGTCGAGACCAACACTCGATTTAGTTACTTTCACGGGGTGGGAAAGGGTAGAATATGGATATGATGACCGGTGTGCTAATACCATGTGTAGCCCCTCTTTGAGGAGTGATTACTGGGTATTGCATTGATGTGATCCATATTATTATAAACCTAGGATACCCTTTATATGCTTAGATTGTAATCCTTTCAAAATCTAATCTTCTTTACTATTTTCAAACATCTGCATGCTTAAGACTTAAATCCCCTCTTATTTGAGCATTTATTTGTTTGTTTGCTAAGCCGTACAAATTCACAAAAGTTGTTTGGTCAAGAACCACACTTGTGGATCCTGAGGGGTGCCTAACACCTTCCCCTTAGGATAATTCAAGCCCTTACCCTATCTCTGGTTAACAACGTAGTTGTAAATGAACCCCTTTGGTGTCCTAACGTACCTTTAAAAATCGTTAGGTGGCGACACTGAAAAACACAAACCCCTTTCCAAAAAGGAAAGAGTTGCCCTAACCGAATGCCATAAAACCGATCTCTGCGAGGAAAGAGGGGGCGCGACAGCATGGTGACTCTGTTGGGGATTGGGTCGGCTTTTACCATTATAAACCGCTTTGTGAATTTGCCCGAGTATGCTTTGTTTGATATTTTGCACCCTTTCCTTTTTCCCACTCTATGTGCAACTAATTGTTTTTCGAATATTTATTCCTTCCAAATGGCAAAATTGACATGTTTCTTTGTTTTCCTTTGTAACCGCTTTAAATTATTACTGTTTTATTTACCGCTTTCCTAACGTGCAGATACATGAAAACATGTTTTTAATGCTTATTTATTATTGCATAGTCATGCTCAACATTCATACTCCACTCGTGCCAAACAAAATGCTATTGCAACGCTTGATGAGTGGTTGCGCTCTTCCTATATTATTACCCTCTAAATTCGGAAAGGCTTATTTGCGGTAAAACTAGTCGATCAGCGGTGCAGTCGACGGTTCTGTGCCTTTCCCCCTTGAGTTGTACGCTCGATGGTACCATTCTAAAACCTCATAGAAACCTTACTTCGTTATGTTGTTGCATGCATCATGGTCAAACCTAGCCAGGCTAAAGTGTGGTCCGCACGATAGCTTTTAATATTGCCTTATCCAAAAGTCCACTGGGTTTCCCTAAACCCAAACGGACAGCATCACGTTCTGTGCATTTATTTGGAGAACTAAATGCTTTATGCTAATTGTTGATGTTAAATAGTCTAGTCTGATGGGTCAGGGCCTAACCTTGTTGCCTTGCAGAAAAATGAGGCATGAAGTCCCCAGATTCGGTATGGTCTCCAATATCCATCCAAGATTGCTAAATTGGTAAGATTTACATTCTAGTGACAAAACTCTCGTCAGAAAATACTTGGGCAATCTACCATATGTCCTAGAAATCCAGCCAAACAACATGATAATAGAGGTTGCTACCCTGTTCTGGGATTGTGAAAGGTCCCTGTTCCGCTTTGGCGACATTGAAATGACACCTTTGCTGGAGGAAATAGGAGGAGTGGCTGGCCTAGTATGGGAAACCCCGGGGTTGCTAATGCCTGAGAACCGCACAGGCAAAGGTTTCCTCAAAATGATGGGTCTGAAGAGGAATGCAGAACTGGTATGCTTAAAGAAGTCATACATCCTTTTTGACTACTTGTACGAAAGGTACGGTCAGAGCAAATCATACCGTACCTACCACGACGAGTTTGCCATCACATCCTTGGGACACATCCATCGTAAAGTATTCGCCTTCATGTTTTGCTTCTTGGGTCTGATTGTGTTTCAAATAAAGAAGGAGAGAATCCATACTAGGCTGACCATAATAACCAAGACACGAATGGAAGGAATTGGTGGGAAAAACTTCAGCATTGTGCCCATGATCATTGCATACATATATCGAGCCTTGGAAAAGTGTCAACGAGGGGAAAGACACTTCGAGGGATGCACTCTACTACTTCAGCTTTGGCTCATGGAACATCTCCAAAAGGGAGAATACCGACAAGAAATTCATCGAAGGGTTTGGGATGACCACATCGCTTTCCACCATCCAAAGCGAATGAATTACATCCCTGACATGTTTGCTCAGCCTGAGAACGCCAAATGATGGGTCGAGTTCTTTGATAATCTGACTGAAGAACAGGTTCAGTGGATGTTTGAGTGGTTTGCGGCAGAGGAGTTCATCGCCCGTTCCAGAGATGCACTGTTCCTAATACTAATTGGTCTAAGAGGAACATACCCTTACATCCCTCTTCAAGTTATGAGGCAAGCTGGTAGGAAGCAAGTCATACCCAGGGTCGACAAGATGAGCCATCTTCGAGCTGACTTTCAAAATGACTATAGTCCTCACAAGTGCCCATCGCAGCACATGTGGCACTGCAAGATTGTAATGGATAAGGACACCATCGAGCCAGACAGATATCATGCCGGTTGTACCCCTTTCTATCCTGGTTGGTTGGCATAAAATTGGGGTGGTCTGAGTGAGCCAGGGTTTGTTCAGGGCCACAGGGTTATAGATGAAAAGGCCGAGGCACAAGTCAAAAACAACCAGCTGCGCAAGAGGATATGTGAGTATGGGGATGAGCACCGAAAAATACATGAGTCTGGCAAAACATTGATCGAGGAATGGACAGATATGGCTATCAGCACCAACAAAAGGTTAGGGTATTTGGAGCGAGACATAGTGGAGCTGGAGGAAAAATTTCTCAAAAGGGTTGAAGACTGTCAAAAGGCTGAAGGGACCAAAGGAGGACATCTAGCCAGAGCATACCTGTTGCTGGGACTTCGCGAGTTGGGGAAACTGGACGAGGGTAGCAAGAATGTCTGGGGAAGGTCCTTCTGGGACCAAGTAGATAGGAATGTCTTTCTTTTACTTTATCAATGTAATAAGGCCAATGGCCATTAGTGACCTTTACTTCCTGTTTATTTAGTGTCATTTTGGGATTCGTCTATTTTCTTATCAATAGGTCTATCTCGGGCACAAAAGAGGTCCCCAAATTAGGACGCGATTTACATTCCCGCACTATGTGTTTAAATACCGCAATACTTTTCATAATCCTCACTGACTTAGATACCTTTTGCTTTTGTGTTCCTCTTTCTTTATTTATTCCCCTCCCCAAAGGTTAATTCATGCACTCTGGCATCAACATTCTATCTTACAAGATCCACGGGCCCTCCAACTTGTCATCCTCTTAGTCCTCCCAAAGGCAAGAACAAAGGCAAAAAGAAAATGGAAGATTCAGGCAACAACAGAAATGAGAATGTGGTTGAACGGGTAGAGGCCACTGATGGCCAAGGTATTCGGATTCAGAATGAGACTGTGTCACAACTGGAACGGAAGTTGTCAAAGTTTCAAGAAGAGCTTGATCAAGATCGGAATCTGGCAAACCTGTCATTCTCCCTCAACGTCCCAGACGTCAACATACAGAATCCTACACCTCCTCAAAACATCCCAATGCAGCAAAATCATCCCGCAACTCATTATCACAACACCCCACCAAAGAACCAAACTCTTCCAGCATAATGCAATGCCTGCCACACTCCAAATAACACTCCACTGCTTATCTCAGAACCTCAAAACTCCACAAATGACCATTTCCACACTCATGCGCCATGCCACCATAACAATCCCATCTACGTGGAGACCATGCCACACTCCACTCCCCCTATTACATACACACCTGAGTCTGACAAAAATGACCTACTTATCAAGAACTTGGTCGAGGAACTTAGGAAGCTGACCAGTCGGGTTCAAGGCGTCGAGGGAATCAAGGGACTCAATGATTTGAACTATGAAGACCTCTGCATACAGCTCGATGTCGAACTGCCTGAGGGATACAAACCTCCTAAGTTTGAAATCTTTGATGGTACAGGTGATCCAAGGGTCCATCTGATAACTTATTGTGACAAGCTGGTTTGAGTAGGGAAGGATGAAAGGATCCGCATGAAGTTGTTCATGAGGAGCTTGAAAGGAGATGCATTGTCTTGGTACATAAGCAAAGATCCCAAGAAATGGTCGAATTGGGTGAGCATCGCATCTGACTTTATGGACAGATTCAGGTTCAACACAGAGAACGCACCAGACGTGTTCTATATTGAGAATTTGAAAAAGAAGCCCACGGAGACATTTCGCGAGTACGCTACTCGCTGGAGGTCCGAAGCTGCCAAGGTCAGGTCCGCCTTAGAAGAGGAGCATATGAACAAGTTATTTGTCCGGGCCCAGGACCCGCAGTACTATGAATGGTTGATGATGATTGAGAACCACAAGTTCTCCGACATTATCAAATTAGGTGAACGGATTGAAGAAGGTATCAAGAGCGGTATGGTCACAAATTTTGAAGCCTTGCAAGCTACAAACAAGGCTTTGCAGTCTGGTGGTGTGTCTAAGAAAAGAGACGTGGGAGCCGTGATGGTTGCACAAAGAACCAAATCCCCANCAAGTTCTCCGACATTATCAAATTAGGTGAACGGATTGAAGAAGGTATCAAGAGCGGTATGGTCACAAATTTTGAAGCCTTGCAAGCTACAAATAAGGCTTTGCAGTTTGGTGATGTGTCTAAGAAAAGAGACGTGGGAGACGTGATGGTCGCACAAAGAACCAAATCCCCACTCAAATACCAAACTTACCAACACCTCCACTCATATATCAACCAACCCCAAATTACCAAGAACCCCCACCCTCATACCAAGCTCCACCGCCCACTTATGAATCACCTCCACCACCGACATATCAACCTGCTTCACCCAGATACTCACAACCCGCTCTTGTCTACCACACTTACAATTCCCAACCATCTCATTATCAATCATCCCATACCCGTCAAAACTTCCCTAGACCTCATCCTAATTTTGATCGCAGACCTCTAAAGCAGTATACCGCCATCACTGAACCCATCGACCAGCTGTATGAGAAGCTCAAAGCTGCTGGTTATGTCACCCCCATCCCTGCTGCAACCCCCGAGAATCCTTCTCAATAGGTCAACCCAAAAAAGTCCTGTGCATACCACTCCGGCATGAAGGGGCACACCATCGATGAATTACACTCTTTGAAGGACAAGATACAATCCCTGATTGACAACAAGGTCATCGTGGCAAAGGAATCCGATCCAAATGTCCGCAACAATACTCTTCCAGGCCATAAGGGTGGAGGCATCCACTTGATTGAAATAGAAGATGACTGGGACCCTGAGGGATCAATCCTTTTGATCGCAGAAGGCGATGATCCAAAGAAGCCAGTGGTTACTCTCAACCCAATCATAGTCCAGATTCAACCGTCTGCAGATGCTGAGGTAAATATGTCCATGCCTCTTGAGTTTGAAGCATCGTCACCTGCAAAGACACCAGTATCGATTGAAGTTGAGTTCGTGTCTCCGGCAAATGCACCCGCACCTTTTGAGGTTGCCACCTTACCACCCCAGGCACATGTTCCATTCGAAGTGAGGGTAGCTGCACCACTCACGGTGGCGATATCGACCACGCCACCTTTCTATACAAATGTTGTACCATGGGACTATACAGTCGAGGCGAGAAGGAAAGGCAAAGTCAATACTGAAGAAATTGTTGCAGCGCATGGTATGACAAGAACAGGTAGAGTCTATACCCCTGAACATCTGGCTGAATCCAGTAGGCAGTCTTCCAATCAGCCTCCCATTATCGAGACAGGTCCAGATGACCTTTGAAGGAAAGTACAGGCTAAGGAGTATTCGGTCATCGACCAGCTGAACAAAACACCAGCGCAAATATCCATCCTCTTTTTGTTGCAGAATTCCGAGACGCACACGAATGCTTTATTGAAGGTGTTGAACGAAGCCTATGTGCCAAACAACATCACTAGTGGAGAAATGGCTAATATGGTGGGCCAAGTGTTGGAGAGTCACAAGATTACTTTTCATGAGGACGAGATGCCCCCTGAAGGGTTGGGCCATAACAAAGCACTGCACATCATGTGCAATGCGAATATTATTTCATCACCAGAATCCTGATCGATGGGGGATCCAGTCTTAACATTTGTCCGCTGATAACGCTCAAGAAATTGGGTAAAGGGCTGCATGAGATAAAGGATGGAGCGATCAACGTGAAAGACTTCGATGGATCTCAGAGGTCCACCATTGGTGAGATCACCATATGCCTGCAAATGGGGCCAACCTGGTTCGAGGTGGACTTCCAAGTGATAGATGTGCCAGCGTCCTAAAATCTGTTATTGGGACGACCCTGGATCCATGCTGCTGAGGCCGTAGCATCAACGCTACATCAGGCAGTGAAGTTCGAGTGGAACCACCAAGAGGTGATTATTCATGGTGACGGTACCAACCCTATTTACAGTCGCCAGACTATCCATGTGATTGAAGGAAGAAGGAAGCCAAGTGGAGAAACTTACCACCACATTGAACGGTTCAACACTATCGACAAAGACAAATGGTGGGATAGCAAGATCACTAGTATGATGAATTGGCGAGGGTACGAGCAAGGTAAAGGGCTCGGCAAGGACATTCAAGGGATCTCCAAACCTATCAAACTCAAGAAGCAAGGCACCACTTTCGGTTTGGGATACGAATACACTTAGGAAGAATTCAAAAAGTGGTCGCCACCATGGAGCGATCCTTATTACCATTTGGATCAACCAATACCGTATCTGGAGCAGACCTTCCAACAGGCCGACGTTATTTATGGATCAGACGAAGAAGAAGCACTTGTAGCAATGAGGAACTTGTTTTTGGAGGACAGTGATATGGACTGCTGTGTTATTCTCAAGCAGGAGCGGGAGGAAGGCCCTTCCATACAGGCTGTGAGCAGAGGGACGTACCTCAAGAATTGGACTGTCAGAACAACCAATGCCCGACGAGCCTCGGGGTAGCAAGGCTAAAACGAGCGCTATACATTGTTTTTCTTACAAAAATGATTTCCTTTTTCGAATTTTAATTCCTGCAATAAGATCTTCAATGTTTAAAAAAATCGTTCAATTTATCAAAAGCATTTTTTTATGAATCAATATTTATTGCTATCATTTTTTCTCTCATTAATTTACCTATACAACATTATTATTATCTATCTTGATGAACCAATGACTGTGACATGCAATGAGACAACGCAGCAAACGAAGGTGGATTTAGAAAAAGATGACATACCTAACGCTATTGTCAAAGAAGTCGACAATTTTGAGAACAGACCTTAGTCCAACCTGGACGAGACTGAAATCATCAATCTGGGAGATTTAGAAAACATCAAGAAGATACTAAGAAAGATGATAGAAAGTCACAAGTAGTGGCACGAGAAGTTATCATTTACCTTATTGGGGTATCGCACCACAGTTCGCACCTCAACAGGGGCAACTCCCTATATGCTAGTTTATGGTACTGAAGCTGTTATTCCTGCCGAAGTTGAGATTCCATCTCTAAGAATTATACAAGAAGTTAAGCTCAGCGACAAAAAATGGGTAAGGAGACGTTATGAAAAACTAGCCCTCATAGACGGAAAGAGAATGAATGCAGTATGTCATGGTCAACTCTATCAGAACAGAATGACCCGAGCCTTCAACAAGAGAGTCAAGCCTAGAAAGTTCACACCGGAGCAGCTGGTGCTGAAGAAGATTTTTCCACATCAAGACAAAGCCAAAGGGAAGTTCTCTCCCAACTGGCAGGGTCCGTACATGGTTCACCGTGTACTGACAGGAGGAGCACTTATACTCGCAGAAATGGACAGAGAAGTCTAGCCAAAGCCAATCAATTCAGATGCAGTAAAACGCTACTGTGTGTAATCTTTATGCTTTCTCAATGATGTAAATTGAACTACGCCTGACCTGATTCTCGTTTAAGAGGGGATACATAGGCAGCCCTATGGGTTCGGTCACAATTCAATAAAAATTTCATTTTTCCCCGCCATTGGAAACTGGGGCAGAATGTTGAGGAGGACCCTCAAAATTCTGAAGCAAGTTCAGCCAATCGCCACACTAGCAACAACCAGAAGCATTCATCATCCAACTGGGGCAGAATTTTGAGGAGGACCCTCAAAATTCTGAAGCAAGATCAGCCAATCGCCGCACGAGCAACAGTCAGAGACATTCACCCATCAAACTGGGGGACCCTCAAAATTATATAGCAGGAGAGGTTGCAATGTCCCGAGCCGTGTCACGGTCGTTGGTTCATCCCAAAATTAATTTTTAATTATACATTATGCTTTTATAAAATCATGCATGTTTGTTTTTTAAACAGCTTTGTTTAGCAACACTACCCTAATAATACAGACAGTATCATCAGATCGAGCCCAGCAAGTCAAGAAAAGCCAGCGGGGATACGAACTAACCCCCCCGTTTATAAAACTCACGATCTTTCTTTGGTTGCAGGCACTAAGGTTGCAAAATCCCTAAACGAGTTGTCCGCCCAGGGGACAAACGTTGTCCAAAATACGACTCTCAAAACTGCTGCACTTGCCGACGTTCGCACATGCCTCAATGCTCCGCAATCACAATGCTCCCAATAATCACAATGCCGCAATTCATCACCAGCTAAGAATTCCTACTGTCATTTTATTTCATGTATAAGGCTACCATTCTGCCTTACGAGGTTAAGCTCTACCTCCATCTGCATCTTTGCATAGGCTACCATTCTGCCTTCCGAGACTAAACGTTGTCTCCATCTGCATTTGCATCTCTGCATAAGGCTACCATTCTGCCTTCCGAGACTAAGCTCTGCCTCCATCTGCATTTGCATCTTTGCATAAGGCTACCATTCTGCCAGGCTCAGCTCTACCTCCATCTACATCATTGCATAAGGCTACCATTCTTCCTTCCGGGACTAAACGTTGTCTCCATCTGCATTTGCATCTCTGCATAAGGCTACCATTCTGCCTTCCGAGACTAAACGTTGTCTCCATCTGCATTTGCATCTCTGCATAAGGCTACCATTCTGCCTTCCGAGGCTAAGCTTTGCCTCCATCTGCATTTGCATCTTCTCATAAGGCTACTATTCTGCCTTCCGAGGCTAAGCTCTGCCTCCATCTGCATTTGCATAAGGCTACCATTCTGCCTTCCGAGACTAAACGGTGTCTCCATCTGCATCTACATTTTGCATAAGGCTACCTTTCTAGCTACTGAGACTAAGCACTGTCTCCATTTGCATTGCATAAGGCTACCATTCTGCCTTCCGAGGCTAAGCTCTGCCTACAATTTACCTTTCAAGACTAACCGCTGTCTCAAGCACTATTTACCTCGCTTTCCTATCGGGCTAACCTCTGCCCTTCAATTTGCAAGACTAAGCTCTGTCTTGTCAGTGTAATATTGCTGCATTTCATGGGCTGAAATATCGCCAACTTATCCAAAGGCGTCATCGTTCAGAGGCACCATTTTCATGGCCCGAGAACACCATGCCATGGCCTGAGGATATCTTTCAACCTCTGCATATCATTATTCAAAGGCGTCATGGTTCAGAGGCACCACCCTCATGGCCCGAGAAGAACATTTTCATGGCCTGCGAATCCTGTATCAAGTAATTCATAGCCCAAGACGTCATGGTCTGAGGACGTCATCCTTAACCGTCCGAAGACATCATTCATGGTCCAACGGGAATTTGCATCATGTTTAAATTACGCACAATATATGCTTGTATTATTTATTTGCAGGTAATCCAGCGACCAAACTGCCATCCCGGCAGGAGCAGTCCCGCTCCAGTTCTCCTAACAACCTCGTAAGCCGTTTGTGCACCTAACCCTATACTTTACGTCCATTCTTGGAAAACTTCATCGGTATACTTCGCTGATGACTCCTGAACTACATACGGCCTGATTCCTGTAAAACCAGGGATATGTAGGTAACTCAGAAACCAGGGACGACCTAAATCTTTTCAAACTATTTCAGTCGGTCAAAATTGGCCATCATATCTTTACCCGACAACTCTTTCATCCTTCCGGTTAAAGTGGGGCAGTTGTTGATACCCAATTTTTCCTCAAATTATCTTTAATTTGCATATATACCTTCAAAATCAGACTTTCATAGAAATTGGTATTTTTCTATAATTTTACCATATTTTTATTAATTTATTTTAATTCACCCAGTGTTTTATTTCTAGTAATTAATTATAAATTGCATTACAAATGATTTCAAAAATATTTCTTGACTTAATATATTATTTTTTAACCCTATTAGGATTTAATTATTTCACAAATTAGTCAATTTGGCATTATTTGGCTATAATTACAACAATTTTACATTTATAGCCTAATTGTACATTTATATCATTTTAAATCACTAATTAGCCATTTTATATTTTAATATTATCTAGTTACCTTAATTTCACCTATTTAGCCTTATTTTCATTTTATGTAAATGTTAGCTATTTTTATTAATTCTTTATCTGTCTAATTGGGTGTTTAATAATTAGCCCCTTCCTACTTAAAATCTAGCCTAAATCAAATCTGATCCCAACCCAATTGAAACCAGCCCAATACCCAATCCAGATAACCCAATAAACCAAGCCCAATCTTTAAGCCTACCCGACCCAATCCCCACTTTTGATCCGGACCGTTGATTAATTTTAGTCGATGGACCAGATCCGTTCTTTCCTAATTAAACCCCTAACGACTACCCCCCCCCCATTTCATTCACCTGCTCATTCATATCTTAACTCCCTCTCTCTCTCTATCTCTGGTTCTCTCTAGAACCCTCTCATCTCCTCCTCTCCGGTGGAGTCTGTCCACCTCCTCCGGCCACTTCCCTTGTCGGAAGTTATGTCCTCTCATCATTTCCTAGCCCCTGCTTCACCCCATGCCGGTCTGATGATACCTTGAGGCCCTCAAGTGAACCAGAGGCGGTTCACTCACCTCCTACTATCTCTTGCCATTTTTCCGGCCACCCATGGTTGTCCGAGTAAGATCTACCACTTTCCGGCTAAAACCGGTAATATCTTTGAGTTTTCTTCTTCATTTCTGGGTTCTTTTGGAAACACTAACTTTTAACCCTCCGATTTCTTTAGATCTGTAATAGATCTGTGTATATTATGAGGTTTTCACATGTTTTNCTCTCATATCCTCCTCTCCGATGGAGTCTGTCCACCTCCTCTGGCCACCTCCCTTGTCGGAAGTTATGTCCTCTCATCATTTCCTGGCCCTTGCTTCACCCCATTTCGGTCTGATGATACCTTGAGGCCCTCAAGTGAACCAGAGGCGATTCACTCACCCCTACTATCTCATGCCATTTTTCCGGCCACCCATGGTCGTCCGAGTAAGATCTACCATTTTCCGGCTAAAACCGGTAATATCTTTGAGTTTTCTTCTTCCTTTCTGGGTTCTTTTGGAAACCCTAACTTTGAACCCTCCGATTTCTTTAGATTTGTGTATATTATGAGGTTTTTACATGTTTTCTTCAAAGATCTTCTTGTTTCCTAAAACGATTTTTCACTTTTCAAAACTAGGGTTTCAAGATCCTTTTTAAAAAAAACAGTTCTTTTTCCTAATTTCCTAGCATTATCTTGTGATTTTTACCATGCTTAAACATCATCTGAGCTTTTTCCTTTGTTCGATTCCTCTATTGGTAAAAGCCCCCAAATTTCTGGGTTCAATCTGTGAGTCCGAGTTTATTTTACAGTATTGTTTTCCTGTTCTAGCATGCTACTGTACTTTCGTGTATATTCTATGTGTTCTTGTGATTTCTTGCTCTATAATCACTGTTAGGGTTTCTGATTCTTTGTTACTTATGCCTAAACCATGCTTGTCTAACTGGTTCCTTTAATTACCTGCTATTTTCTGGGATGAATCCTTAATTTCATGATTAGGGTTTTTGATTTTTGCTTAGTATATGATATTCCGTTCAAATCGATACTGTTTTAGCATTTTGAATCTCTGAATAAGTATGTTTAGTGCTTCATTGATTTTTCACATCATACTCTTTACTGATTTTCGAGTATTTCCCTAAAATTGTGAATATTTTACTTTGAGTAATATTGATTGCCTGACTTTGAGTATTTCCTTATTTGTGTGATATTTTCCTTAATTGATACTGATTCCCTGTGATTGGAACCTCATTCGAGGGATCTCTTACTGATTTCCAGAATTAAACTATATCCTGCCTTATTTATCAGAATAAACTTGTTGTCAAATTAATTCTTATATACTTTCCTTAATTGGTATATTCTGTACTTAGACACAATCATATGGTTTATACTTTTACTACCCCTTATATGGTAAAATCAGTCTTTTTCAACTGGTTTTCTTTCCTTGATTATCCCTGTTGGTATCCGTTTGAGTTGTGACTCCTTGATTAAAGAGAGTACTTGTATTAATTGGATTCTAACTGTGATTACTTCCATAATTATGCTAAACCTTTATTTGTTACCTTATTTTCTGCCTATTTTTCAAAACTAAGTTCTCTACTCTCTCATTAGCATAAGACACGAACAAAAAATATTGTTCTGAACTCTTTTACACACACAGAGACAAAAGCATACTCATTGCTTTCTCTCTTACTTTCCTACACACCCTCTCTTATTGACTACTGGCTACTCAGTCGGATGAAAGCCAAGACTGAGTAACTTACTACTGCTCTACTTGCTCTACTTCTCTCTTTCTCTGCACACTACTGTCATATTGCTCTACTTCTCTGCACACTATTGTTCTATTCTCTCAATCTTGACTGGTATGTCTTCTATTTAATTTATAGCATCCAAAAGCAACATGTTTATGTTCGTATTGCACTTTCTCTTATTCCTTTTGTGCTTCTACTTGTCGTTTTGTTATGTACCCTGTAATTACCATGTCTACTTTCACTTTACTAGTATGATTGCTAAATTGTCCTATCCTCCCTTAGATTCAGCATGTTATCTCCCCTAGCACCCTCCTTAATCTGATTCTGTTAGTTTCTGGCCTGAACCTCTTTATGAAGAAACTGTTTCTGTGGTTTTTAAGTGCTCTAATACCTTAGTACTTTTCTGGTGCTAACTTGTATGCAAATATATACCTATATGTGTCATACTTGCCCCGTACCCTTCAGTCCCTGCTTGTGGGTGTTAAACTGATTTGGTTCATGTTTCTTGCTCTATGTGTACTGTTCTGATCCGGAGACTCTGATTGTCTTACCCTCTTCCCTTCCAAACTGTTTTCACTGAGTAACACATTTCTACTGTTCTTCAAAACTTATTTCGAACAAGTTATATTCAAAAGTTGTTTTCCTACTTGATCTTTTCAAAACTATATCAAGCACTTACACTATACTCTTAGACATTAGGTTATGACCCTCTTGTGTGAGCATTGCCTTGGGATCCTTGAGCTCCCTCTGAACTTTGACACACAAGAGCTGGCCTTTCCACACTGCACTTACTCCATCTTGGCTATGAAATCTGGTTGTGAGAACTGCCCGGGATCCCTTGAGATCCTTAGGGAACTCTGACACACCTGGATCATGTGAAAGGTTCTGAATAGAATGTCAATGAGGCATTCTGGAGATTCTGGGCCTGTCAGTAGGCTCCCTATAATATAACTTCTTATTTTCATTATTCAGCTATGTAATTCATGCAAATGGCCTGTAATAATTTTTGTAAACAACTATTGGGGATGGTTAGTGAAAAGGGAAAAAGGGTAGTTATGCATGTTATAAATATTAAAGGGTAGAAACCATCCTATTAGGTTTACATTCCTTATTTGCGCAATAGAAATCATGTTTAGGATCAACATGTGCAAAACATATCATGCATTAGAAATCATGCTATTTAGGCTTTATGAACAGTGTTTCAGCATCTTGTTTCAGTATTGTCATTCATCACTTAGAAAATTATGTGATAAGGTAAATAATGTTAATAATTGGTATCTTCTGCAATCATATTTCATATTGCTATGCGCACTTAGAAATCCTTTCCCTAGGATAACACTAACAAACTGTACTCTTGCATATTCTGAAATCGTGCATAATGCTGTGAGGATTTAGAAATCCTGCTTAGAATTCTGCATATGCATCATTCTGCATCCCTACCTGTGCATTAGATACCATGTTTTAGGATTTCATTCATACTTGCTTAACAACATCTAGTCTAACTACTGGTGCATGTAAAAGGTATAAAACAACTTCACTCAGTTTCTCTAAAATGACTGGCAATAATTCTGCGTTCTGAACAACCTAGAACAGCATGTGTAGGTAATAATTTGCAACAGTCCCTTTAACAATTCAGATAATTAGTATACAATGTCCTCCGCCTAGGCAAGCCTTAGGTGATGAAATTGCTAAAATTGGAAATCTGCCTCTTTGTTATTATCATTTAGACCCCATGATTTAGGATCTGAATCAAAGACTTTAACTGTGTTTTAGTCATGCTGCTTATTTGCCTTATTTGTGGAGGTACTTGAGCCATTTCCTGTTTTTATGTTTATCCCCCTTAAATGCTTATTTTAGTGTTTTGCCTTTAAACCTGAGGGTCTGCCTAGCATATCCCTTTAGGATAGGAGTCCTAATTTCTTCTGGGACTGATAGGAAGGGACGGGTAATAGCATGCATTAGAGGTCGAGACCAACACTCAATTTAGTTACTTTCACGGGGTGGGAAAGGGTAGAATATGGATATGATGACCGGTGCGCTAGTACCACGTCTAGCCACTTTTTGAGGAGTGATTACCGGATATTGTATTGATGTGATCCATATTATTATAAACCTAGGATACCCTTTATATGCTTAGATCGTAATCCTTTCAAAATTTAATCTTCTTTACTATTTTCAAACATCTGCATGCTTAAGACTTAAATCCCTTCTTATTTGAGCCTTTATTTGTTTGTTTGCTAAGCCGTACAAATTCACAAAAGCTGTTTGGCCGGGAACCACACTTGTGGATCCTGAGGGGTGCCTAACACCTTCCCCTTAGGATAATTTCAAGCCCTTACCCTATCTCTGGTTAACAACGTAGTTGTAAATGAACCCCTTTGGTGTCCTAACACACCTTTAAAAATCGTTAGGCGGCGACTCTCAAAAATACAAATCCCTTTCCCAAAAGGAAAGAGTTGTCTCAACTGAATGTCATAAACCTGATCTCCGCGAGGAAAGAGGGGGCGCGATAACCACCATTTGGAGAAGAATGACAAGCCCCGAGAATATCATCTTGCTCTTCTTCTGGTACACATCTCCTAATCACCCCATCCGTACGAATCCGGAAAAAGGTATGGTTTATCCCGATATAATCTTGACAATCCCTTTTGATTTTCTTCCTTGGGCTTGAAAAGAACTCATCAGGAATGATTTTACACACAAGAAAATTTGCTAAGTCCACAAACCATGGAACCTCTTTGGGGAAGGAGTCATTGATTTCAAGGCCATCATGTGGCCTCCCCTCCTCCTCCAAACGAGATAAGTGTTCCGCCACTTGGTTTTCACTACCTTTCCTATCTTGGATGTCAATATCAAATTATTGTAACAAGAGTACCCATCTCATTAACCGAGCTTTGGAGTCTTTTTTTTTCTCATAATATAACGAAGCGCCACATGATCTGTGAGGACAATAACTTTTGCACTCATCAAGTACGGGCGAAACTTCTCAATTACAAACATAATAGCAAGGAGCTCTTTCTCTATAACGCTATAGTTGACTTAGGAACTATTCGTGGTCTTATAGTATAGTAGACCGGATGAAAAATTTGTTGATACGTTTCCCCAAAACAACCCCAATCGCTACGTCACTTGCATCACACATGAGTTCAAAGGCACACTCCAAATTGGAGCGGTGATGATGGGATAGTTGTCAACTTCAGCTTCCACAATTCAAAAGCTCCCATGCAATCATAATTGAAATTAAACTTGGCATCCTTCTTTAGGAGCTTGCACAACGGGTTCACCACTTTAGGGAAATCTTTGATAAAACGCCGGTAAAAACCAGCATGGCCGAGAAAACTTCGCACACCCTTCACCGAAGTTGGAGGTGGATGCTTAGAAATCACCTTAATCTTTTCTTTATCAACTTCAATTCCATTCCTTGAGTTTTTATGACCAAGGACAATACCTTCCTCAACCATGAAATGACATTTCTCTCAATTGAATACCAAGTTGGTTTCCTCACATCTAACCAACACTTTGTCCAAATTTTCAAGACAATCATCAAAAGAAGCCACCGATAAGTCATCCATGAAAACATCAAGGTATTCCACCATGTTCGTGAAAATAATCAAACACCGTTGAAAAGTCGTCGGTGCATTACACAAACGAAATGGCATCCGCTTGAAAGCAAAAGCACCATAGGGACATGTAAAGGTTGTTTCTCCTGATATTCCGGGGAAATGAGAATTTGGTTGTAGCCCGAGTACCCATCAAGAAATAAATAGAAAGCACATCTGACCAATCTATCAAGCATTGGGTCTGGCAGGAAATGCATATAATCGTCACTGGGCCCCACCACCTTGAACTGCGTCACCGAGAGGACCCCTGACAGGTGGTCCTCCACCTCTAACATTCTGACCTCTACCTCTGACTACCTAACCCCTACCCTTGGTTGGATGGGCAGGTGGTGCTGCAGCTGGTGCCAGAACTATAGCACGAGAATTCTGGTACTGAGGTTGATTACCCGAAAATTTCGGACAAGATCTCTGAATGTGCCCATACTCACCAAACACATAACAACCATCCTAATACTGAGGATGACCCTGATGAACCGGCTGACCACGATAATAACTCTAAAGAGGAGGTGCTCTAATAGGGGCAGACTAATCAAAATAAGGAAAGTAAGAGCCACGACCACCTGAGGCACCATGGGATGCCTGACATGCTGAATTAAATGGACTGGAAGAATGGACTCTACCCTGAGTATCTCCGCCTCTATTCGAGGCACCGCTGAATCTACCGAAAGGGCAAGGTCTCTTGTCTGACCCTTGACCTCCCATCCTGAGAACCGTCTCAACTCTCCTTGCCATATTGGCTGCATCCTGAAATGAAATCTCAGTCCCTATCTCCTTAGCCATCTACAACCTTATGGGCTGGGCAAGGCCCTCAATAATATCCTATCCCTCTCTCTCTCTATGTGGGCAATAAAGGAATAGCATGCCGAGCCAAATCCACAAAGCGATTCTCATACTAGGTAACTGTCATTCCTCCCTGCTAAAGACGCTCAAACTAACGACGCTTCTCTTCTCTGGTAGTGATAGGCAAAAATTTCTCCAAAAAGAGGTGAGAAATCTGACCCCAAGTCAGACAACTCTACGCAAACGCACACACACTCCCGCGTTCGCGATGGCCACCCTGCTCAACACTCCCCGTTCGCACCCCTTCGCCCGCGAACGCACTGAGCAACTGTCCCCCCTTTCACCAACACTCTATGCGAACGCGAGCCCTCTTCTGCGGATGCATAGAGTAAAACTCTACTGCAGAAACACCAGCAAACCAACCAAGTTCCAAAACCAAAAATCGATATGTTAATCGCCCGAAACTCCCCTGAGGCCCCCGGGAACTCAACCAAACATACCAATACATCCCATAATCTCATTCAAACTTAGCCGAGCCTTCAATACACCAAAAACAACGCAAAATTACATCAAATTCAAGCCTATGAACTTTGAAACTTCTACATTTTGCCAATGATGCCGAAACTAACCAAAACACATCCGATTGACCTGAAAATTTGCACACATATCCAAAATGACATTACTAACCTGCTCCAACTGTCAGAATTCCATTCCGACCCCTTAGCCTATTTTCCACTGTCGACCAGAAATCTCCAAAAACTAACTTTCGCCTATTCAAGCCTAATTCTACACCGGACATCAAAACCACATTCAAAACACACTCCTAAGTCCCAAATCACCCAACGAAGCTATCCGAACCATAAAATCCGCAATCCGAGGTAGTTTACCAATAAGTCAACTTCTGGTTTACTTTTCCACTATTTAACCAAGATGAGAGATTGAGTGTCTCTTTTCTCTCCAAAAATCGCTCTGAACCCGAGCCAACAAATCTAACACAACGTAATGAAGTTGAACCAAATATAATGAAGCAAAAATGGGGAAAATGGGGCTAAACTCTCGGAACGACCGGTCGGATCGTTACATCCTCCCCCACTTAAACCTACGTTTGTCCTCGAACGTTCCAAGAGTTGTCCTCCCACACCATCGAACTGCCGCATAGCCTACCATGCACATACTTGGGGTGATTCCACGTCACCCTATCCCATATAGGTCCAATAGCACAACATAGTTGAAATTTCGAAATCCAACCTGACCCATAAACCTTAGAACCAAATTTCCACTTCTGAAGTAATATACAAGATCAAAATTCCACAATTATAGACTGAACAGGTCTTAACATGCTGGATCAAGCCATATACGCATCCCGGATGAAATCACATAATACACCACATGAATCAAATAGTTATAGCGATAACTCTTAACCACAATAATTGCTCAGAACAACTCCATACCGGTACATAACCTCTTAACAAGAAATGCCTCGCTCTAACACTTTCATATATTGCCGATGATGAAAGAAACACGTAGAAACTAACAACCATTCGTTCGATCATTTAGAAATGAAGCTCCCCCTTCCCAAACAGGAAATATAGAAGATCTTTAAACCGACTCCCGATATTTATCCTTCCAACTGTGCTGTAGACTCTTCTGACAATATTCATTCTAGGTCCAATGACCTCTTCTCATCTAACACGACCACTTTGATGACATGACCCATCGATAAAATTCGAAGCCATAACCTTTGCAACTCGTGCACTCAATAGCAACATCCCAAAGTAATCAAATTATATGAAAGATTCACATGGGAGGATTATCCCGCCATTAATAATTACCATCACAAAATCATGCTAAAAGCCTGGCACACATCGCAAGAATCGATACACACGAATGTAGTACCAAAGGTCATACCCCTACATAACCTCCGCTACACTGCGCGATCTCATCCAAACACTGGTCCACGTGAAATACTACAAGCCACCTTGCCCAAAATCAATAACCGTTCGAAATTCGACATCAGGTACTCAAATTGCATTTCCATAACCATGGAGAAACCGGAATATACCATGTCATACGAATCAGAAACTGTATAATCAATACGCCTCAATCTCACAATACCCAATCACTTACCTTACTCAAACCTAGCTATAGAGCCCAATAAGAACCGCACAAGATGTGCATATAGACAACAATCACCACCCCCCGCAACAGCGAAACGTAACTCATAGATCATTCCAGAACATGAATAAACTCAATCACAATCAAATGCTACATTCCTTTACAATAGAAATTCGGAGTCAGCAATTCCAACTCAGTGCATAACACACATTCATACGGGCCTACCAATAACCCTGAATCGACTCTCGTCACCCACAACTGATAGATAAATTACCGAAAGGTTCACAATGACTAAATCATGGTACACACCAACATCCAACTAGCTTTGCTCGCATCTTCACAGTGCACTACCACAAAATAACCTGTTTATGAGAACTCTCAGTCTCGAAGTCCATGAAGCGCACGACATACTATATCTGATATCAATTCCACCGCTCGAATACATAACACATCCCTAATACTCAATCATTCAATAGAACCCATTTACCCAATAGAATACATTACGACATGCATTGAAGAATTTTCATTACTCGATTCATTCCCAGACTCCACCTCTGCACGTCATAACTGATCCACCACTATACCTCGAACTGGAACAAACACAGCACATAATCTTGCAATTACTTATCATTAACAGACTCCCCCACTTGGATCAAAGCCAACGATCAAGAAAAACAATAACTCGCCATGCCCACAAATACACAACCCGTCTAACAGCTCAAGTCATCTGCAAATCTCGCATTCACCATTTTAATAGTAATTCCAACTTCCACAAGCGGTCTAAACTTAATTACAACATATACAATTTACTGGTAGAAGAGAACTTACTACTGAACAACATAAGGATCCCAAACCCCAGGACAACCTGCAGGAGACACCCCTGACGACTTAACCTCAAACCAATATCTCTCTCTACACTTCCGAAGATCATAACTATCACGCAATCAATACTTCCTTCTGCATCTAAACACAAACAACGCCTACCCTCGAGGCATCACAATATGCGATATAAGAACCCGACGCTGATGGAAGAACCAACACTTCAAAAATTTTGCATACAATCTCTTCTTCCTGAAGGTCTGAAGCACAACTCTGAAATGTTGCTCATGATCCTCCTGAGATTGGGAATCATCAAGATGTCGTCAATAAACACAATGACAAAAGAATCGAGATAAGGTCGGAATACACTGTGCATCAAGTGCATAAAGGCTATTAGGGCATTGGTCAGCCCGAGTGGTATAACCAGAAGCTCATAATGACCATATATATTCCTGAAAGCAGCCTTTAGAAGGTTTTCCCCCCCTCCCCCCGAATCTTCAACTGATGATAGCGGAACACAAGTCAATCTTGGAAAATACCCTGGCACCCTGCAATTGATCACACAGGTCATCTATACGAGGAAAGGGATACCGATTCTTCACCGTAACCTTGTTCAGTTGCCTCTAATCAATACACATGCACATAGAACCATCCTTCTTCTTCACAAACAACACTGGTGCACCCCAAGGTGACACACTTGGCCGAATGAACCCCTTATATAGGAGTCCTTGAAGCTGCTCCTTTAATTCATTTAGCTCTGCTGGTTCCATACGATAAGGTGGAATAGAAATAGACTGAGTGCCTGGCACCCGATCAATACTAAAATCAATGTCTCTGCAGGTCGCATGCCTGGCAGGCCTGCAAGAAACACGTCCGAAAAGTCATGGACCAGAGGAACCGAATCAATAGCGGGAGTCTCACCATTGACATCCCTCATAAAATCCAGATACGATAAACACCCCTTGTCAACCATACGCTGAGCCTTCAGGTAGGAAATCACCCTACTAGGCACATACTCAGAATAATCTCTCCACTCAACCCTCAGAAATCCTGGCATAGCTAAGGTCAGAGTCTTAGCGTGAAAATCAAGAACATCATGGCACAGAGATAACCAATCCATGCCCAATATCACATCAAAATCGACCATGCTGAGTAAAAGTAGGTCCACTCGGGTCTCCAGACCCCTAATAGATATCACACACGACTGATACACATGGTCCACAATAATAGTATCGCCCACCGGAGTCAACACATGAACAGATCTAACTGAAGACTCATAGGGAATCTCTAGAAAATGGGCAAAATATGATGAAACATAGGAATATGATACCCCTGGTTGCGCGTATACGCCGGGATGCCATCAATGAATACACTAACAAAGGAGTGTTGATACGGCTGGAATACACCGTTAATCAAATACACGAACTCTACTGGGGCATTGATTGGCCCAAAAGACATCACCAGGAACTCATAACTCAACAGAAATATCAGTTTTGCCCCGCAACTAAACAACATGATTGGTCTACCATTACACTCACAACTCGAAGCCATATACAAACCGAGGCAGAAATCAAACACTCAATAAATCTTGCCACATTTCTAGCTAACCCTTTTGTCAAAAATCGGCAGTCTAAACACATCTAACCATCAAATCACACTCACCACATAGGCATGCAGTCATAAAGTCCCGTCAATAAGTACATCAACGAGCATATAAGTCGCCAAATACATGTGCTCACACAACAAAATCTCAGCACTCAAGCACAGACAGAATTCAGCCTCAAGTCCTCCGGACTGGCCCATTACCAACATGCCACAATCACATCTCATCTATGAAAGTCACAAGCCGTCGATGCACATCTGATACCAAGTGCTCTCGGGCCCGTTCGAATATATGGAAGGAATTCAAGAGTTACGCTCTTGGCTGAAATAAATGGGCGCACGACAAGAATTCAAGAATGTGAGATTTTCCTAAGGGTTCCGCAGCCTCTGGAAGATAAGTACAGACGTCTCCGTACCGATCCGCAAGACTTTACTAAACATGCTCATGACCGGTGAGTCCTATGTAACCTAGGGCTCTGATACCAACTTGTCACGACCCCAAATCACAAGTGGCCATGATGGCGACTATCGTGGAACTAGGCTAGCCAACCATTTTAGACTATTAATATATTTCATAATTTCCAAAAATTAGCAGATTTTAAAATAGCATGATGAGATGAAAAAATTATAAACCTTCCCAAAACCTGGAGTCAACTGTCATGAGCATCTAAGAAGTGATACAGTCTACTACAAATCCTCTACTACAACAAGTCTGAGAAGTAAAGTACAAGTGATAGAATAGGAAGGATAAAGAGTAGTGATGCGGACGCCGAGTAGTAACCTCACAATCTCCGAACAATGCTCCAAATGGGGTAGCTCAACTATCGCTCTGCCCCGGTACCTGGGTCTGTGCACAAGGTGAAGGGAGTAACGTGAGTACGCCAACTCAGTAAGTAACCAAAGTATCTAAAAATATGAGTGTAGTGACGAGCATTTATAAATCATGAAAATCCGTATAATAAGTGACTGTGGAAACAAGTAAATCAAGTCAGGAATTCACATCTCCGAGTATTTCATAAAACTCCAGTTTCCATTTAAAAAATCTCGTATAAAACATTTATCCAACATTTATCATTAGAGGCTCAATGTAAAGAAGAGTGAAAAAATAACAGTTTCATAAAATATAAGCCCCTCGGGCACAGTATCACTCACAATAAAGCCTCTTGGTCAAGCCTCTCGGTCACTCGTGACTCTACTCTCATAAGTCAATGCTCACACTCAGTACTCTCACCCATACGTATATATATATATATACGTATGGGTGAGAGTACTGAGTGTGAGCATTGACTTATGAGAGTAGGCGCGCAGCCCGATCCATATATAATGTGTATTGCTGCAGGGTATAGCCCGGTCCATATAACATACGCTACGGCGTGCAACCTGATCCATATAACAGTCGACTGCGCTCACTGGGGGTGTACAGACTCTTGGAGAGGGCTTCCTTCAGCCCAAGCTCTATATTGCTGTGGCGTGCAACCCGATCCAATATATATATATTGCTGCAGTGTGCAATCCGCTCCATATATATAATATATATTGTTGCGGCGTGCAGCCCGATCCATATATATAATCAATATATTATTGTGGCGTGCATCCCGATCCACATATAATATATATATAGATATATTGTTGCGGCATGCAGCCCCGACCCACATATAATATATATATTGTTGCGGCATGCAGCTCAATCCATAACTACCTCTCATACTCGGCCCTCAGCCTCATTACATATATACCCATAACTGTCCTCATAGTCACATACTCGACTCTCGACCTCACTACATATATACTCATAACTGCCCTCATATACTCGGCGCTCGGCCTAACATATATATATTGCTGGGGATATAGCCCGATCCATAGCCATCCTTACATACTCGGCCCTCGGCCTGGCTCGGTCACCCTTACAAGCCACTTAGGCAATTCATCTCAACTCACGGGTCTCAGCCCAAAATACTTTTCAGAGATTTCAAAGTAGTGTGATAACAGTGAAAATTACAACAAGTCAAAAACATGAGAGTTCATAATTGTTCTATCAGGATAGTGTAAGAATAGTGTAAAAGTACCTCTGAGGGTCTAAACAGGTCGGCACAAGGCCCCAATCATGGCTCACAGCCCATATACAAGTATAAAATTTCTAAAATACAGGATATCATAAGATTTCAAATCGAATACGCGGCTTAATAGTCGCTAGGGGACGGACCAAGTCACAATCCCTATCGGTGCACGCTCGTTACCTAGCATGTGCGTCACCTTATTTACCACAACAATATCAAATACCGGGGTGTCATACCCTCAGGTTTAGAGTTACAATCGTTACTTATCTCAAAACATTACAAAAGCTACTATGTGATGATCTTGTCCCTCGAATTGGCTCCCAAAAGCTTCGAATCTAACCAAAATCATAGTAACGTCATCAATATACGCTAACGGAACAAAACCCAATCAAAAGATATAATTTTTTAACACAATTCTCGAAATTTGCAAAATCACCCCCCCCCCACATCTTGGAATCCAATAAAAGTAATATCACAAGAATCCTTATCCTCCCACGAGTCCGTACATACCAAGAACATCAAAATCGGACCACAACTGCCCACTCAAATCACCAAAAGAATTCCCAAATTCTTCCTCCCATTTTTTCCAAATTTTCTACTTAATTCCTCAAATTGCATGATAAAACTAAAGACAAATTCATGAACTTGAACCAAAAATGATTGAAGAACACTTACAACAAGAATCCCACTGAAAATCTCGTCCAACATCACCTTTTCCCGAGCTCTCTAATGGAACTATTGAGTTATGGCCAAAAACCCCCGTTTAGAACTTAAAAACTTTTTACCCAGCTCATTTTTCTTCATCGCGAACGCATCACTAGGACCGCGTTCGCATAAAAGAATCCAACAGGCCCCTTATTTGACTCTACATGAACGCGGTTTCAAGCCCACGAACGCGAAGCACAGCTACCCCCAGGCCTTCACGAACGCACCCTCTGACCCGCGAACGCATAGGTCAAAGGCCTGGGGTCCTAAAAAGGCTCACAACCTTATGCGAACGCGCACACACACCCGCGTTCTCGATGGCCACCCAGCTCAACACTGCACGTTCGCACCCCTTCGCCCGTAAATGCATTGAAAAACTGCCCCCCTTCCACCAAACACTCTATGCGAACACGAGCCCTCTTCCGCGAACGCATAGAGTAAAACTCTGTTGCAGAAACACCTGCAAACCAGCTAACTTCCAACAAAAAATCGATCTGTTAACCATCTGAAACTCACCCGAGGCCCCCGAGAACTCAACCAAACATACAAATACATCCTATAACCTCATTCAAACTTAGTCGAGCATTCAAAACACCAAAATCAACGCAACAACACCAAAATTACATCAACTTCAAGCCTATGAACTTTAAAACTTCTAAATTTTGCCAATGATGCTGAAACCAACCAAAACACATCCGATTACCTAAAATTTTGCACACATATCCAAAATGACATTACGAACCTGATCCAGCTTTCAGGATTCTATTCCGAACCCTATAGCCTATATTCCACTGTAGATCGGAAATCACCAAAATCTAACTTTTGCCAATTCAAGCCTAATTCTACACCGGACATCAAAACCACATTCTTAACGCACTCCTAAGTCCCAAATCTCCCAACGAAGCTATCCGAACCATAAATCCACAATCGAAGGTCGTTTACCAATAAGTCAACTTTCGGTTAACTATCCGAACCCGAGCCAACCAATCTTACACAACATAATGAAGCTGAACCACATACAGTGAAGCAGAAACGGGGGAAACATGGCTAAACTCTCAGAACGACCGACCGAGTCGTTACATCGAGGCTTTTATTCATAGCCTCAATAATTTACTCTTTCATTGCATACTGAAACCTGAGGCTAAAGAGAATGGTGTTGCCCCCGTACTGGATTTCGACTTTGTATGGTACGCCCAAAGGATGTCGGGCATTATTTCTCTCCATATTTCTTTAGCGTCGGTCAATCTTTTCTTTAGGTTTTGAATGATGGTCTTGTTTGTCGATTCGGCATGTCCATTCCCACTAGGATTATATAGCATTGATAGAATCCTTTTTATCTTGTGGTCTTCGAGAAACTGTCACTTTGTTGCCGACGAATTGCTTCCCATTATCGTATATAATCTTGGCAGGCATCTCGAATCGACATATAATCTTGTCCCAGATGAAGTTTATGACTTCTTTTTCTCTAACTTTATCGAAGGCATGTGCTTCAACCCACTTAAGAAATAGTCATTCATAACAAAATGAATTGAGCTTTACCTGGGGCCGATGGAAGAGGGTCAACGATATCCATTCCCCATTTCATGAGCGACCATGGGGATAAGACTGAGTGGAGTTGTTCCCCAGTTGGTGAATCATTGGCGCATACCTTTGACGTTTGTCGCACTTTCGAACAAACTCTTTTGTATCCTTTTTCATATCGGCCCAATAGTATCCTGCTCTAATGACCTTGTGAACTAATGACTCGACACTAGAATGATTTCCGCAAGTGCCTTCGTGAATTTCCCGTAGGACGTAGGCGGTATCTTCTGGACCCAAACATATTTCCAATGGCCCATCAAGCATCCTTCTATACATTGTTCCATCCTCGACTAATATGAACTGTGCGGCCTTCGTGCATAGAGCCCTCGATTACTTAGGATCTGATGGAAGCTTCCCGTTCTTTAGGTATTCGATATACTTGTTCTTCGAATCCCAGGTCAGACTTGTGAAGTTTATTTCGACGTGGCCTTCTTCGATTACTGACTTCGAAAGTTGTATGACTGTCCTCAAACTAAGCTCGTCATCTTCGACCGATGACCCCATATTTGCAAAGGCATCGACCTAGCTATTTTTCTCTTGAGGTATGTGTTACAGGGTCCAGTCTTTAAATCAACGTAGATCCACCCATAGTTTGTCCAAGTACATCTGCATTCGGTCCTCTCAAACCTCAAAAGTAGGGAGTGACATTTGGCATCGATGACTGATCACGCTCAACTATGTCTTGTAAAAGACTAAGCGAGCGTTGCAAATATAATCCGGGGTATTATGCCCAAAGTCGATCCCACAGGGAATTTGCGTATCAAGCAAGCTGTTAGAATACTCAACTGTCACTTGAGGTTATTTAAATTACTAAAACTAAAGGTTAACTACGCTAAGGTGTAAACAATTGTAATAAAGATCTAAGGTTATGGTTTCCCCCATCGGTGAATTTACTTCTCGGATACTTCATATAGCTTGATTAGTTGTTTCTATCAATCATGAACACTCTATCTACCATAAATCTCTCTCAAGTAATTATGATAATTTACTAGACGCACTCTCTCAAGTTACGCTAGCTAGATTGCATTACAGTTCACTTTAGATTGCACCCGAGGTATCGTTATCTCTAAT
This sequence comes from Nicotiana knightiana, assembly GCA_005239525.1. Lineage (NCBI taxonomy): Eukaryota > Viridiplantae > Streptophyta > Magnoliopsida > Solanales > Solanaceae > Nicotiana > Nicotiana knightiana. The sequence goes on from ML405031.1 coordinate 141,394, forward strand.
CCAACCTCTAAACCCTCGGTTATGACTTTCGTCTATACTCCGGGAGTGATGTTGTTCAAACAACTACCTAAATATGCACTCTCTCTCAAGTAGATACATAATAAATAGGCACAGCTAATTGATGGCCATTCAATTAACTACAACAAGAACGTAGTTGAACCAATAGAGATTAATCAACCAATTGGAACTATATTAATAACACAATAAGTTTATCCTCCAACGGGTTCTACCAAAACCCTAGGTTAAAGAAGTTATCTAAACAAATTCATAAGAATAAAACCCAAAATAACTTGCATAATTAAACTACAAAATAATGAAGAAAATCTGTACAAATCGATGTTTTGCCGTCCGTATCCTCTCTAATCTCGAATCTCTCCTTCGAATCCCCTTCCAATTTGTGTTTTAGGAGTCTATTTATATGTTTAGGGAGAACCCTAACCGTGTAGGAGACTTCTATTTGAACTGGGAAACACTTAACTCATCAAAACTCGGATTTGGACGAAATTGGGAACCCCGGGCGTTTGGGCTCTAACGCACCCCTAAGGCCAGGGCAGGCCTGGCGTTTGGGCCCTAACTCCCCCCTAACACCAGGGGCTGCCTGGACTTATGGGGTAAACGCCCCCCTAATGCCAGGTAGGGTCAGGCTTTAGGGGTCAAACGCCCGGCTATTGCCCAGGTGTCTCCTTTTGCGTATTTTCGACGTATTTGAATCCCTTTAGCTCCATTTCCATCTCCAATTCACCTACACATAAAATAAACTCCATTAAGCACATAA